>JAKSZT010054466.1:8939750-9014750 GCA_026826555.1 Tolypeutes matacus | reverse complement strand
TTCTTCATCCCTTATAATAGTTTTGTATTTGAAATCTATTTTGTCTGATATTAGTATCGCTATTCCAGTTCTTTTTTGATTACTATTTTCATGGAGCATCTTTTTTCAAACTTTCACTTTTAATCGTGTTTTCCTTATGTCTGAGGTGGTTCTATTGTAGACAACATATAGAAGGCTCAAATTTGTTTATCCTTTCTATTAATCTATGTCTTTTGATTGGGGAGTTCAAGCCATTAACATTCAATGTTATTCTTGTAAAGGCATTACTTACTTCATTCATTTTGTCCTTTGACTCCCTCTTGTCATATCATTCTATTTCTGTCTTCTTATCCTTTAATTTACCTTTCCTAATAATCTTCATTTCTACACTCTTCTCCAAATTTCTTGCCCCTGTTTTTTACTTTCAGGCTGTAGCTCTCCTTTTAGTATTTCTGGTCTTTTGGTAACACATTCTATCAGTTTTTGTTTGTCTGTGAAGACTTTGAACTTACCCTCTTTTTTGAAGGACAGCTTTGCCAGATACAGAATTCTTGGCTGGCAGTTTTTCTCTTTCAGTACCTAAATAAATCATACCACTTTCTTCTCTCTTCCATGGTTTCTGATGAGAGGTCGGCACTTAATCTTATCGAATTTTCCTTGTTTTTGATGTTTGTTTTTCTCTTCCTGCTTGCAGAATCCTCTCTTCAGCCCCAATATATGTCATTATGAATAGGTGTCTTGGGATAAGTCTATTCAGATTTATTCTGTTTGGGGTGCATTGTCCTTCTTGTATATTGAAATTAATGTTTTTCATAAGGGTTGGGAACTTTTCAGTTATTATTTCCCTGAAGTATTCTTTCTGCCCCTTTTCCATTCTCTTCTCTTTCTGGGACACCAATAATGCTAATGTTTGTGTGTTTCATGTTGTCATTCAATTTCTTGAGACTGTTCCATTTTTTCCATTCTTTTCTCTTTCTGTTTTTCTGCCTCTTCCACTTCAGATGTACTATCTTTAAAATCACTAATTCTGTCTTCAAGTGATTCAAATCTGCTCTTACGTGCCTCCAATCTATTTTTAATCTCATCCATTGTGTCTTTCATTCCCATAAGATCTGTTATTTTCTTCGCAGAATTTCAAATTGTACTTTATGCTTACCCAGTGTTTTCTTAATATCTTTTATTTCTTTAGTCATATTTTCTTTAAATTCTTTGTATTGATTTAGGAGAGTTGTGTGATTTTCACTGATTAATTGTCTTAAATCTTGAATCTCTTCAGGATATTTTGTTTGGCCATCTCTTCCTGTTTCCTAGTATGGCTTGTAATTTTTTGCTGATGTCTAGGCAATTAAATATGTTGGTGAATTTATTCTAACGGCTTGTTTCTCTCTCTTGCCTGTTGTTTTTTCTTCCACAGTTCTTTGGTATTTGGTTTATCTTATTCTTAGTCTTTAAAATTGCCCAGCTTAAGTTATCAATATCAGGCCAGGGACTCACTAATGGGGTGCAGATTTTCTCCCAGCAGGTAGGATAAATTTCCAGTCCAGGCAGCAGATGGTGCTAGTTTGCACACCTTTCCATGGAGGTGTTTCAGAGTCAGCTTTCCCATGTTCCTGTGCTGAACCTCCAGAACAGAGATTCAAAGTGGGCTCTGCTGGCCAAATCACTGAAGAAAAGCCCCCTGACTCCCCCTCCCCTTTCCCTTGAAACAGGTAACAGGGAGGCAGATGTCTGTTCCCCTTTCAGGCAGCTGCAGTGAGCCAGGTATTTTAGTCCAGCTTAATATCTTGGAGGTGGGCAAGGGGAGCCCTTCTTGGCTGCTGTGGGGGATTTGTAAAATACATTTGTTGCTTCAGGTTCTTCATCTCTCTGTCCTTCACCCTCTTGGGAGTTGTGTAGCACTGACCTGGTCTGCTAACCACCAAAGCAGGTCCCTCAGACAGCATTTGGCTCTTTTCCATTGTTTTTGTGAAAGCATTGAGCCCTGACTTAGTCTGACACCATCTTCACACAATCCTTCAAAATATACTTTTTATAGTGTTAGTAGTATTACAAGCCCAAAAATAAAGTATTGATAAACTCAAAATGAGGAATTGGTAACCACATTAAATTTTATTTGCCTAATATCTGTTCTGGGTTAGATTCCAGGTTACCACATTACATTTATTTATTGTTTCTCTTTAGAGTTCTTTTGCCTGTGACGTTTCTTAGACTTTCCTTCTTTTTAATGCCCAGGACAGTTTTGAGGAGTATCAGTCAGGTATTTTGTAAGACTCCCCTTTATTGGGATTTGTCTGATGCTTTCTCATGATTAGACTTGGGTTATGGGTTTGGGGGAGGAAGACCATAGAGGTAAAGTGCCATTTACATCCCATCATAGCAAGTGTACACAGCATCCACATGATTTATCACTGTTGACTTTGGTCATCTGGCTGAAATAATGTTTGTCAATTTTTTCCACTGCAAAGTTATTCTTTATTTCCCCCTTTCCAAACTGTATTCTTTGGAACAAAGTCTATGCACAGGCGACACTTATAACTGGGGAGTTTTTCTTCCCTTCCTTGAGTGTAGAGTATCTACATATATTATTTGGAGTTCTTCAGCACTAGATTATTTCTCCTTTCTTTCTTTCTTTATTTATTTATTTAATCATTTATTTGTTTATATGAGCATGGGCTCATGTGTACTATTTTATTCTTTGATTCTTTGGATTATAATCCAGTACTCCTTGACTTATTTTATTGCTCAAATTATTACAGCTATGGCCACAGAGAACCCTTTCAGTTGGTCCTTTATCTCTCTGACATATTCCCATCACTGGGGTTTTTTTTGTTTTTGTTTTTTTTCAGAGCATTTCATTATTTTCTAGCACTACAAGATGCTCTAGATGCATCTTGTATATTTCCTGCCCCAATCTTGGAATCAACCATTTCTTCAAGGGCCCTGGTTCCTTTTATTGCAGAATGGTATTAGAAACCAAGATCTGGGCAATAAATGTGCTCATTGCTACTGGGGAGTTGGTTCTTTTAGGCCTTTCAGCCAACAGAGCAAAAAACATATGTACATACACTAACCTGTGAAAATATACATATGTATAAATATATCTATATGAAATCACTCATATCTATGTTAAGCTATACATGGATTCATACTGATGACCCCAACTCTAATTCATTACCGTGTGGATCATTCTAGGCTCCTCCCCTCACTTATCTGTAAATTCCTACCTCAAAGCTGCAAGAAACCTAGCTTTCCCATCCACCATCCATATACTAAATTGTTCATTTTCAGTATACAAATATAGATATCAGAATTGTTAAACCAAATCCCATGGGAAATTTTATTGACAAGTGTACATTACTTATGTGTAATTCTTTTTTCCCGTTAGCCTTAAAGACCCTGCATATTTCCAAATGTACTTAGGTCAACACCTGTCCTCCCCCATCACCATTTCCATATAATTGTTTTCATACCTTTTTTTTTTTTTTTCTTTTTTTGCACACAGCAGGTGGAGAACCAGAAAAATAATGGAACACTTCATGAATTTGTGTGTCAGCCTTGCACAGGGGCCATGCTAATCTTCTCTGTATTGTTCCAATTTTAGTATATGTGCTGCCGAAGCAAGCACTCATACGTTCTTTAATACAGATTCTCTTGTTACAGTCTGAATTCCTTCCTGGGAACCACCACCCTACTAAATGATTCTTAAACATTTTCTAAAATTAACAAGTTTGTGCTGTAAAATACTACTGGTTTTAACAAATTCATAATGTCATATAGCCACCATTATAGTATCAAACAGAGAAGTTTCATCACCTTAAAAATTCTCCTCTGCATCACCTGTTTGACCCTTTCCCCTTCCCCAGAATCCCTGGCAGCTACTGATCTTTTCACTGTCTCTATAGTTTTTCCTTTTCTAGCATATAATTGGAATCACACTTATAGACTGGCTTTTTTTCACTTAATAATATGCATTAAAGTTTCATCCATATCTTTTTGTGGCTTGACAGCCCATTCCTTTTTGTTGCTGAATAATATTGCACTGTATCCATCTATCAGTTTGATTATCCATTCATCTGTTAAAGGACATTTTTGTTGTTTCCACTTTTGGCAAACATGAATAAAGCTGCTATAAACATTCATTTGCAGGTTTTGGTGTGGACATACGTTTGCAAATCATGAGTACAAATGATTTGAATACCTTATATAAGATCATGGGCAAATAACTAAGAGTGAGATTGCCAGATCATATCATAAAATTATGTTTGGCTATTTTAAGAAACGGCAAAACTGTCTTCCAAAGTAAGTAAATCATTTTTTATTCCTACCAAGAATGAATGAGTGTTCCCATTGCTCCACATCTTCATCAGCATTTGATATTGTCAGTTTTTTGGACTTTAGCCATTCTAATTGCTATGTAGTGGTATCTTTAAAAAAATTTTCATGCCCCTAGTGACAATTGATGTTGAACATCTTTTAATATGATTATCTACCATCTGTATATTTTCTTCAGTAAGTGTCTGTTCAGATATTTTGCCACTTTTTAAATTGGGTTATTTTCTTATTGTTGAATTTTGAGAGTTCTTTGTATATTTTGGGTATAAGTACTATATCATAGATGTGTTTTTTTCAAATATTTTTCCCAGTCTGTGACTTGTCTTTTCATATGCTTAACAGTCTTTCACAGTGTAGAAGTTTCAAATTATGATAAAGTCCAATTTATCATTTTGTTCATTCATGGATTGCGATTCTGGTGTTGTATCTAAAATCTCATTGCCAAATCCAAGGTCACCTAGATATTCCCCAACAATTTTTTTTCTAGAAATTTTATAGTTTTTTCCTGCCCTTCCCCACATGCCCCGCCCCCCATTGTTGTTTGTGCTTGCTGTCTGCTCTGGGTCCATTAGCTGTGTGTTCTTTCTGTGTCTGTTTGTTTTTTCTTCTCATCTTTCTCTTTTTAGGAGGCACTGGGAACTGATCCCACGACCTCCTGTGTGGGAGAGAGGCACTCAATTGCTTGAGCCACCTCATTTCCTTGATCTGCTGCATCTCTCACTATCTCTCCTCTGGGTCTTCCTTTGTTGTGTCATCTTGCTGTGTCAGCTCTCCACGGGGCTGGCCGTCAGCTCTCTGCGGCATGGGCTGTCAGCTCTCTGCGCCCGGCGAGCTTGCCTTCACCAGGAGGCCCCGGGAATCGAACCAAGGACCTCCCATATAGTAGACGGGAGCCCAATTGCTTGAGCCACATCTGCTTCCCCTTTTATAGTTTTTTGTTTTACATTTAGGAGTATGATATATTTTGAGTTAATTTTGTGAAAGATGCAAGTTCTGTGTCTACATTCATTATTTTTGCATATTGATACCCAATTGTTCCAGCATCATTTGCTGAACAGGCTATACTTTCTCAAAAGAATCAACTTTGCTTCTTTGTTAAAGATCAGTTTATATTTGTATGAGTCTATTTATGGGCTCTTTATTCTTTTTCTTTGATCTATATTTATTCTTTCACCAATATGACACTGTTTTGATTATTGTAGCTTTTTACTAAGACTTGCCATTGTTTAGCTTTTCTTTTTCAATATGTGTTGGGTATTGTAGGTCTTTTGCCTTTCCACATAAACTTTAGAGTCGGTTTGTCAATATTTCCAAAATGGCTTGCTGAGATTTTGACTGGGATTGCAATGAATCTATAGATTTAGTTAGGAAGAATTGGCATCTTAAAAATATTGAATCTTCCAGTCCATGAGCATGACACTTCTCTCCATTCATTCAGATCGCCTTTCATTTCTTTCATCACAGTGTTGCAGTTTCCACAAATATATCATGTACATATTTTGTTCAATTAATACGTTTTATTGGTGGTGCAATTTTTTAAAAATTCCAACTGTTCATTGCTGAGATATAGGAAAGCAATTGCCTTTTGTATATTAACTTTGTATCCTGACATTGTTATAATTGCTTATTAGTTCTAGAAGTTTTTTGTCAAATCTTTAGGGGTTTTCCACGTAGACAATTAAGTCATCTGTGAGCAAACACAGTTTCATTTCTTCCTTCACAATCTGTATGCCTTTTATTTCCTTTTATTGTCTTATTGTACAAGCCAGGAATTCCATTACAATGTTGAATAGGAGTGTTGAGAAGGAACATCCTTACCTTATTCCCTAACTTAGGGAAAGAACATCTGGTTTCTTACTATTAAGTATAATGTTAGCTGTAGGTGTTTTGTAGATGTTCATTATCAATCTGAGGAAGTTTATTCCTAGTTAGTTGAAAGTTTTTTTTTAATCAAGAATGGATGTTGAATTTGTTGAATGCTTTTCTGCATGAGATATAACCACATGATTCTTTTCTTCTTTAGCCTATTGATGTGCTGGATTACACTGATAGATTTTGAATTGTTGAACCAGCTTTGTATACCTGGAATATATCCCAGTTTGCCATGGTGAATAATTATTTTTGTACATTGTTGGATGGAATTTGCTAATATTTTGCTAAGGGTTTTCGCATCTATATCATCAGAAATATTAGTCTGCTGTTCCTTTCTTGTAAGGACTTTTTCTGATTTCAGTATTAAGGTAATACAGGTCTCACAGAATGAGTCAGGAAGTGTTCCCTCTGCTTCTATTTCCTAGAAGAGATTGTGGAGAAATGCTTTCTGTTTTGGAAGGTTATTAATTACTGATTGAACTTCTTTAATAGATATAAGCTATTCAGATGATCTATTTTCCCTTAGGTAAGGTTTTAAATTTCTGTATTTAAAGAAATTAGTTTATTTGATCTAATTTATCAAATTTGTTGACATAGAGTTGTTCATAGTATTCCTTTATTATCCTGTTCATGGTGACAGTAATGATGACCTATCCAGTACATTTCTGATATTGATCATTTGTGTCTTCTCTCTTTTTTTCTTGGTTAGCCTGGCTAGAGGTTCATTAATTTTATTAATCTTCTTAAAAACCAGGCTTTGGTTTTGTTGTTTTGTCTATTGTTTCTTGTTTTCAATTCACTGATTTCTGCTCTAAAATTATTTATTTTCTTTCACTTGCTTTAGGCTTAGATAGCTGTCTTTTTCTAGTTTTCTAACGTGGAAACATTATTGATTTTAGATTTTTCTTCTTTTTATTATATGTACTTAACACTATATTTTTATATTATTATATTATTGTCATTTTCATTTCATTCAAAAATATTTTTAATTTCTTTTGAGAGTTCTTCTTTGCTCATATGTTATTTACAAATTGGTTGTTTAATTTCCAAGTATATTGGGATTTTCCAGCTAATTTTCTGTTACTGAATTCTCATTTAATTCCATGATAGTCTGATAACATGCTTTGTTTGATTTCTTTTCTTTTACAAATGTTAAGGTGTGTTTTATGGTCCATAATGTTGTCTACTTTGGTAAAGGTTCCATGTGAGCTTGAGAAGAATGTGTAGTTTGAGTGCTATGTTATTTTTGGACGGAGTTTCTATAAAGGTCAATTAGATCAATTTGATTGATAGTGCTGTTCAAGTCAATCCTTAATGATTTTCTGCCTGTTTCATGTATCAATTACTGAAAGAGGGATATTGAGTTTCTCCAAATATAATAGTAGGTAAGTTTTTTTCTCCTTTCAGTTCTATCAGTTTTTGCCTCACCAATTTTAGGTACATGTTAGGTGTTGTTAGATTGTTTTAGTTTGCTAAAGGCTGCCAAGGCAATATCCCATAAATGGTTGACTTTTACAATGGGGATTTATTAGTTTGCAAGCTCACAGTTCTGAGGCCATGAAAATGTACAAATCAAGGCATCAGGTTCCTCCAGGTCTCATAGCTTTCACCTTCCTTGTTTCCATGGCTTCCTCTCTCAGCTTCCAGCGGCCTCTCTTTGAGTCTCTACGCTCTGCAAATTCCAGCCTCCAGCCTCTGGGAACTTCTCTTTCAGCCTCTGGGGCTTTCTTTCTGAGCTCCTGTGTGTCCCTGCGGTCTCCTCTCTTCATATTACTGCAGTTTATAAGGGACTCCAGTAAGAGGATTAAGACTTACCCTGGGTCATGCCCTACTGAAGTGATCTAATCAAAAGGAAATTCCCTTAACTGAATGTAATTAAAAGGCTCTGTCCCATCTACAATAGGTTTACACCCACAGGAATAGATTAGCTTAAGAACATAATTTTCTGGGGTTCACAAAAGTCTCAAACTACCACATTTCACTCTTTGGCTCCCCAAATATGTTCTTTCCATATGCAAAATACGTTCATTCTATCACAATATTTAAAAAACCTTAAATCATTTCAGCAACAGAATTAAATATAAAATCTCATCAAAATTGGTTATAGGCATGGAGTATGTCCTGGGGCAAAATTCCCCTCAGGCTGTGGACCTGTGAAATTTATAAAACAAGTTATCTGTTTCCAAAATTCAGAGGAGGTACATAGAATAAATTGTTCCCATTGCCATAGGAAGAAATTGGAAGGAAAACAGGGGTCATGGGTTCCAAACAGTTCCAAAAACCTGCAGGGCATACTCCATTAGCTTTCAAAGTCAGAGTCATCAGACTTTGTCTTTTTCTCCTCAGGGCCTAATAGAGCTGCAGCCCTACCCTTTCTAAGAGCTTGCCCAGAGGCTATGTTCTTAGTTCCACCCTCATTAAGCATCTGGGTGGAGGTCAAACTCTAGACCTCATCCACCAAAAACACTGGGGTGACAGCCAGACTTTCCCCAATCCCTGGGGAATGAACTATACTCTCTCTGAAGCCTGGGGTGGCTGCACTCTCCCTAAACAATGGGGCAGAAGACCTGCCCTCTCCAACCTCTGGGGCATACTCACCCTTTCCAGACACATGGGTGGGTTGGCTCTCCTGGCCCGAGAAGATGACTTCAGTCCAGACATCAGCATCCATGGTTCTGCCATTGAAGTCATTTTTCCTTCAATTTGTCCCTCTTTTGTCCTTTTTAGCCAAGATGGCTGTGGTTCCATACATCCAGATCTCACACAAAAAACTTGGTTTTGCATGCAGCACACAGAGGTCCAAGTCGTCAAACAGTAAAACTTCCCACAGATCATTCCTGGAAAACTGCTTTTCCAGTCCTGACTTACACTGAAATGACTGGCTAGTTTCATGTTCAGTTAAATCCCCACATGGGGCACTATTCCCTGGGGACTCATTTTTCAGAACCTCAGAATTTTCCAAATCATCAATTTCTGGTTTCTTTGGGCCAAGGAGTTCTGTTTTCAGCTTTTCCCATTCCTCTCACATTTTACTGTAAGCTGCAAGGAGAAACCAGGCTGCAGTGTCCACATTTAGTTTGGAAATCTCAGCTAAATAACCAAGCTCATCACTTCAAATTCTACCCTCCATCCAACATCAGAACACAATTTTGCAAAATTCTCTGCCATTTAAAACGAGGTTGCCTTTCTTCCAGTTTGCAATGACACACTCATCAATTCTGTCTGAGGTCTTATCAAGAGTAACTTCAGCATTCATATTTCTACCAACAGTCTCGTCAAAGCAATCTAGGCCTTTTCTATCACGCATTGCACAATTCTTCCAGAATCTTTCCCTTACTAATTTTAAGTCTTTTAAATATCTTGGTATTTTCATAGCAGCATCCTACTTTCCTGGTACCAACTTCTGTTTTAGTTTTCTAAAGGCCACCAAAGCAATATGCCATAAATGGGTTGGCTTTTACAATGGGGATTTATTAGTTTGCAAAATTATAGTTCTGAAGATGTGAAAATGTCCAAATCATGGCATCAGACTAATCCAGGTCTCATAACTTTCAGCTTTCTGTAACTTCCTCTCTCAGCTTCTGAGGGCCTCTCTCTGTGCCTAATGCTCTGCAGATTGTAGCCTTGGTAGCTAGAAAATATACTTGTTAAAATTTTTTACTTAAGCAGCTCTGAAAATTCTAATACACTAATTGAGCTAGTTCTCTATTAATCTAATTTTAGAAGTTTACTCTTTGTATTAGTTCCTTGAAGGATATTAACCAGATCTTCTTAGTTTTTATTACAGTAATAAGATAATGCCTCAAAGCAAAACCAGACAGAATGGTGTCAGGAGCACCTTATGACCCAGTAAATCTGTAGCTTTCCTCAGGAAAAAAAAAAAAAAAGAAAAAAAAAGAAGCTTGATATCCTCGAGTAGTTGGCTGAGAACGGAATTATGAAGACCTTGCATGTAGGAAACTGCACAACAATATCTAAACTGTGGTTTATTAGCTGCTGAAACCAAGGACAAGTTTGATATGCTTGGTACTATGTAAGACTGAGAAATTGCACATACCCTCTTCACCAAGACCCTTCGAAGCATCACTTGCTTTTTTCTATTGATTTTTCTTCTCACCTACCTCCTTTTCTTGCCTTTAAAACCCCAGCTCCCATTCTCACTTTGGACTGGTTTGGGACGATTCCTCCAGTTCCTTGCTTGTGCACTTGCAATACATCACCTTCTCACTGAGAGACATGTTTCTCCTTTGTGGTGCCGGACTGGGCAAGCCCTTCTATTGGAAAGAGCCATGCTTCCTTTAACAGCCTCTGGCCTCCAGGACCCTCTCTCTTAGCCTCCGGGGCTTGCTCTCTGAGCTACTGTGTGTCTCTGCAGTCTCCTCTCTTTGTATTATTCCAGTTTATAAAGTACCGCAGTCAGAGTATTAAGACCTACCCTGGGTCATGCCCTACTGAAGTGATCTAATCAAAAGGTCCGGTCCCTTAACTGAATCTAATCAAAAGATTACATCTATAGTAGGTTTACATCCACAGGAATAGGTTAGTTTTAAAGTATAGTTTTCTGGGGTCCATAAAAGACTCAAACTACCACATAGGTGCATACACACTTAAGGTTGCTTTGTCTTTTTGGAGAATTGGCCCCATGGTCATTGTATAGCCCCTCTTTATCCCTGATAATTTCCTTTTCTTTTTCTTAAGTCTTCTTTGTCTGAAATAAAATAGTTACTCTAGCTTTCTCTTAGTGTTAGCATGGTGTATCTTTCTCCATTTCTTTAATTTTAACCCAAGTCTTTATTTAAAGTGGATTTTTTTGTATACAACATGTAGTTGGGTTGTGCTTAATCAGTGTTTTTAGATAGTTCATATTTTAAGTTATTATTGATATAGTTGGATTAATATCTACCATGTTTGTAACTATATTGAGTTCACTGCACTTGGTCTTTCTCATTTTTCCTTCTTTTTCTGCCTTCTCTGCTTTTAATTGAGCATTGTATATGATTCCATTTTCTCTCTACTCTTAGCATATCAATTATAATTCTTTTACACACATTTTTATTAGTTGCCCTAGACTTCACAATACACATTTATAACTAATCTAAGTCTAACTTTTAAATACCACTGTACTGTTTCATTCATAGTATAAGTGGACCTAAAAACGGCATTCCCAATTTCTCTCTCCAATCCCTTATAACATTGCTGTCTTTCATTTCATTTATCCATTTACTATAAAAACCTAATAGAGTGTTAGGGTTATTATTTTAAACATTTATCTTTCAGAAAATTAAGAATTAAAAAAGTACATGATTTATTTTACCTTCACTTATTACTTTTACCATACTCTTCCTTTTGTAATGTAGATCCATGTTTTTTATTTATATCATTTTTGATTTCCATGAAGAACTTTCAGAAAATTTCTTGCAGGGCAGCTCTGCTGGCAATTCTTTCAGTTTTTGTTTGTGTAAGAAAGCCTTTATTTCTTCTTCAATTTTTTTTTTTTGTTTGTTTGTTTTTTTTACCAGGAGGTCCCGGGGAATGAACCCGGGTCCCTCCATATGGGAGATGGACGCCCAACCAGTTGAGCCACATCCGACCCCAATCTTCTTCAATTTTGAAGAATAATTTCACTGGAGATAGCATTCTAGTTTGGTGGGGTTTTTCTTTCAACACTTTAAATATTTCACTCCACTCTATTCTTTCTTCCTAGCATGGGTTCTAATGAGAAGTCCACAGTATTTCTTATCCTTGTTCCTCTTTAGGTAAGGTGTTTTTTTTGTTGTTGTTGTTTTCTTTGTTTTGCTTTTGGGCTCTGTTTCTTTTTGCAATTCTAATTCTTGGTTTATTAAAGAGAAATGAAAGCATAAGTCTACAAAAAAATTTGTACACAAATGGTCATAGCATCTTTACTTATATTGTCCAAAAGCTGGAAAAAACCCAGGTGTCCCTCAACAGAGAAATAAAAAAACAAGTGAAATATTCAGATAATGGAATACTTCTCAACAATAAAAAGGAAGAGGCTATTGACACATAAAACAACATGTATAAATTTTATAGACATTAGGTTGCATGAAAGAAATCAGATACAATAACATGTATACTTTGTGATTCAATTATATGGAATCCAAAGAAAGATTAAATGAATCTATAATAGAAATCAGAAAAGTGGTTGCCTGAGATGAAGGAATGTAATTGACTCAAAATAAGCCCAAAGAAACTTCTGGAGTGATGAAAATGCTTTATCTCTTGGTAGGGACTTATATATATATATATACACACACACACACATTTGTCAAAACTCAAAAAATAGTACAGTCAAGATCTGTGCATTGTTTATATAAAACTACTTTGATTTAACAAAAAGCATCTAGGGTGGCTGACTTGCAGGAGTTGGCCAAAATTAACCTTATGTTCATAAAATTAACTTAGAAAAGAAAAAGAAAATCTGATTTCCAGTTTCAAAAGCCAATTGCAACTGTGTTTGATTACAATCTTTTTTTTTTTTTTTTTTTTTGAGTTACCAGGGATCAAACCCAGGACCCTCCATATGGGAGACGGACGCCCAACCATTTGAGCCACATCTGCCCCCCAATCTTTTATATTCAATGCCTTAGGGGAAAGTTTCTTCTTCAAACAATTTCTCTAAGGTTGAGAAATGTTACATTTCTTCTGCAATGACTTGGATTAATAAAAATCAATGTTAATATACAATGCTCTCAAACAGCTAAAAATGGCATTGTAGCTCTTGTCTAGAGATGATACAGATTATCTTTCAGAGGAATTACAATACTATTGGCCAGAGGCAAATGCAGAATCTGGAAAAGTTTTCTCATGACAGAACCCACTTGAATGCCATCAACTCCCCATGTGCAAGAATAGTAGGTATAATGTTCCACAGGGGTACTTTATTAATTGAAATAAAACCAACACATCAGAAAAATTATAGTCACCCATAGCCTGGCAGTGGCTCATGTGTACATTCTCAGGTGTACTTAAGGTCTCTAGGGCAAGTTCAACTACATGCCCCACACTTCTGGGTAGGAGTAGCAGCTTTGTCAAAGTCTCCCCAGAGACTTTTTAATTTTATTTATTTATTCCCCCCACCCCTCGTTGGACCTTCCATGTGGGAGAGAGGTGCTGAATCGCTTTAGCCATCTCAGCTCCCTGCTTTGTTGTGTCTCTCATTGTCTTTCCTCTTTTGTGTCTCCTTATTGCATCATCTTTTGTATCAGCTTGCTTTGCCTGCTTGCTGCACCAGGTTACTGTCTTGCTCCTCTTCTTCAGCAGGCACCAGGAACAGAACCCAGGACCTCCCATGTGGTAGACGGGAGCTCAATCTCTTGAGCCACATCCACTTCTCAAAGAGGTTGATCTTTGAAGTTTGTATGGCATTTGTTCTATTCTTACAAGTCCAGGTCCAATTCATTTATCAATTTGACAGATATTTAGTAAGCATTTTTTTTGCATGCAAGCCACTGGGCTAGGGTCCAGGGATAATTCCATGGAAGGAATACAGCATGTCAACTTAGACAACAGGTAAACTTGTAGAAGTGCCTAATGTGTAAGCTGCTGGTGGAGCTACCTTTAGAGAAAAGAGGGCAGTGGTCTTCCTTTGTTTGATGTAAGTTCTTCACTCAAGATGACTTTAACGAGTTACTCAGAAACAGTGGTTGTCTTACTTTGCTGGGGCTGCTGTAACAAAGTACTACAGGCAAGTTGGCTTAAACAACAGGATTTTATTGTCTCATAATTTTGGAGGCTAGAAGTCCAAAATCAAGGTGTTAGCAGGATCATGCTTTCTAGTCTACAGTGTTTTGGTGGGGGCTTGCTGGCAATCCATAACTCAATCTCTACCTGTGTCACATGGCCATCTGTCTCCTGCCTCCTACTCCTCCTGTGTCCAAATTTTCTTGCTTATAAGGAATCCAGTCACATTCAATTAAGAGCCACACTGACTCAGTGTGGTCTCACGCTAATCAGTAACATCTTCAAAGTTCTATTTACAAATGGATTCACATCTATAGGACTAGGGGTTAGGAATCTAATTTGTCTTTGTGGGGGACATGATTCATTCTATAACAGTGATAGCTTATTTCATGTTTGACTTGAGTGTAATTTAGGCTGATCACTAGTAGTAAGTAAATACTTTTTATGTGTGAAGAAAAAGAAAGCAGGAGCTAGTGAGGCACTACAAGAGACAGAGGATGGGGAAGAGAAATGTTCAATAATATCCCTAACAATTGGCATAGAGACAGGCACATATTTTTCTTCCTCATTACAACCTTACCACACAATGCAGATTCCTAGGCAGTGTTAACTGGATTATCAACTCAGGGAAACAATGGATAATGACAGGTCAATTTTTCCTTCCGAAAATGGAGGTAAGGTCTCTCTCCTCTCTCCACATCTTTGTTTCTTTCCAGCTCTCAAGGTCTTACGAAGGGAGCAGGAAACAAAGAACCTATTATATCCTTCTTGCTTTCGATCAAATCCCGCATATCTGTGGAGAATGTTGGGCAGGCGTTCTGGCTTGGGGAAAGTGGGGCGTGTTGCCTGAGCTGGAGATTTTAGACACCTTCCCTGTCCCAGAGCGTGAGACAGTCAGCGGGAGCGTCGTGTGGGTGAGGAACCGAGTCGCCAGGCTACGCTCGAGGCCTCCCAAACCTCCTGAATTAACTACCCAGCCCGTGCTCAGCCTGGGGTGTGGGTCCTATTCCCGCCCGCTCAGGAGCTCGTTCTCTTGGCCCCACCCCCGGAACGTTTTCTAGGCCCCGCCCCGCGCGGGGCCTCGAAACCTGGCTACCGCCGGATTCCTTTGCCACGCCAGGCCGGGAGGGGGCGGAGCTGGGCCTTCAGTAGCTGGGACTGCAGCAGTTGGAGGTGGAGCCTCGGTTTGGAAGCCGGGGATCCGCGGCCATGGCAGCGCCGGCCCGCGGCTTCGCGCTGCTTAGCGCCACCGTGGGCCCCCTGCCGGCGCTGGGCAGGGGCGTGGCGTTGCCCGCCTGGAAAGCGAGGGCGGCCGGGCGTGTGTTCCGGGGTTTCCGGAGCAGCGGCGTGAGGTACGAGGCCTCCCGGGCCCTTGGTCCCTCAGGGCTGGGTGTTCCCCGGTGCGGAGCTTGGGCCTATGGGAGGGGTGGCAGGGGCGCCGGCAGGGGAAGCTGGCGCGGACCGGATTCTCGCGCGTGGACCGGAGGCTTGTGGGCACCCGCGCCCCGGGGCTGGGGTTGAGCCCCGCCTTGGTTCTGAACCTGGCTTTGATGGGTGCGCGGGCGGGTCGCATTGGTCTCAACTCCGGGAAACTCGACGTGCTGCGTTCTGGGTTCCTACATCAGAACGTTCCTTCTTCGCTGCTGGATCAGTTTTGAGTGATTTAGGATTCAGGAAAAGCGCCATTAGAACAGAGTCTGCTTGTTTAAAACATTAATTTTGGTTTGGTTATTGTGTTTGGTAACAAAGGAGTAGGCGTTGTCCAGATGGTTTACTAATGTTTGAGTTTCTGAATTCCTTTGTTAATGGTTATGCTGAGGTCTTTTCTATCTGTAAAATTCTAATGATTTCACATAATCAGATATTAATCTTGATTGCTCAAGACTTTTTCTGCATGCTGCTTCTTGAACCTCCCTCAAGTAATCAATTTTAGATTCACTATCTCGTTGGACCTGGTTGCTGACTAGTGAAATGAAAATATAGAAAGGTACTATTTTAATTGTTTTTGCACAGTGGCGCTCAGGAATACTTCACCCGTCCTCCATCTACTTGTCTTAATCGCAGACTTCAATCTAAAAGGCAAAAAATATATTCCTTTGACCCAGGGCCAATGAGACCAGTCTAGAACAGCCTCCGTTTTCAGACTTGGGCTTCCAGTAATACCGCTTTCACTGCCATTTTACATGGCCGGAGTGCGCAGCACAATGCCGGGAATAAAATTATGTTCAGTTATGTGTAAAGATAGCCCCTGCCTGTTTAATTTAAATGACCCTCCCTTTTATTATGTATATTTGTATATTTGTCCTCAAGTGACTGAAATAAAAAAATATTTCGTATAAAATAATCTTGGCCTCAGTTTCTAGAGACGAGGTCTTCTACTAGGGTATGTGAGAAAAATAACAGTGACTCAGTGTTCCAGTTGTGTAAACTATTGGTGTCTGAAAGAATTTGCCAATTGATTTGAAATTGCCAGCTCTATTACCTAGAAAAAACAGATTTTGTAGAATACTTTTTCATGTTACAAAATGGAAAGAAATATCTATTTAATCACTATTTATTTAAAAAGCTAACTTATTCTTTTAATTTATTTTAAGGTTCCTTTCTAGTATGAGTCCAACCTTTTTCAGATTGTACAAGTTAATTTCCCTTTGTCAGCTTGATGACAAACACCATGAACAACTATGGTGTTTCTCATCAAGCTGACAGACTTGTTCCCTCTTTTCCATGCCTGTGCGCTTACTTGAATGGAAGTCACAAACAACAGAAGACCAGTATTCCCAAACATTGGTTGTGGCCACTTGCTTTACATGCGTTTGAATACACCCACACACATATCTTGGAGAGAACAGAAGTCTTTTTCATTATATTTCTTTATAATTTAAAATAATTGGGCACAATAATTTTGTAAGGCTATTCTTAATATAGATGATAAGTGGAATTAAGTTCAGCCCAGCTGCTATATTTTAAGGCAGCATTAATCAAGTTAAGATTAGGTGGTGCTTTTAAGATCCCCATGGCATTGAATACCATATCTAAAGGTGAGGTTGGCTGTAAGGTTGAGAAACACCTGTGGACTGGTGGGTCTTGGGTGGGGAGGAATTTGGACAGTGTGTTGATGTTTATTGGTGTCTCTTTTCTCTTCTAGGACCAGCAGAGAGAAGAGATTCCATCTTCCAGAGGTTGCCACTGTCTGCCTCCCCACCTCCCCATTTGTCCCTATCCTCAGTCTTCTTTTTTTTTTGGCCCTGTGGTGTGTGAAGTTTATAAATCAAAATGTCGTTGAGTTATAAACCTCACATGAGTCTTTGGCCCAGTGCTTTACAGTCTGTGGAGCCTGGCAATAGCCTGTCCTATCTGGCTGGAAGATTAGAGACCTTGGACATTAAATGCCAAGCCCAAAACCCATTGGCAGGTATTCTACAACAAGGGACTTGTCCAAACCTGACTTTATTTAGATCATCCTGCCTGGACCAATCATTTTCAATAACTAAGTGGCTATCCGTTGTGTTTGTTTCGTATTTTTCCCTGTAACGCAGTGATTTCTTAATTAATTTGGCAGATTCTTTTTTTTTTTTTCCATCTTACTATGATGCCTTTGAGCATTTGCAAAATTTTGTGTATCAGCCTACAGCTCTTTATGGAAGCTTCACCTTTCACCTTTCTTTATGCCTTACTGCCAATAGCTCTTTATAGTTTTTGCAGCTAGGCTAACATTTAAAGAATCTACATATTCGGACCTAGTAAAAGACACTAGTTTGCTTTATTTAAATATGTTTTTTGGAGTGGGTAGTTTTGGAGTAGGTAGTAAGTTTATTAAAAAAAAAAAAAAAAGACAAATTTTATCAGCAAGGCTCTTCATTTTCCTTCAGACTCTCCCTTCTGCCTTCTAGTACTTACTCAGTATTTCTATCTATACTTGTAGAATTGTCATTTGAGTTAAAGACCCTTTTATCCTCACGTGAAGCTTGAAGGACCCAGACTCCAGTTAGGAACATTACGAAAGCTGATTTTCCGTAGATTAAATTTCAACGAAGATAGAGCTACTTCTAAAAATTGGCAAAGGCAGTATCTTAAAATTATATGCGATTTTGTTGGCAAATGTGATAATGTGGTTTTCCTTTCTTTTGACCTTGCCTGTTTCAGTGAAAATGAGGCATAACAGCTGTCTGGCTACAATTTCTGTTTCTAAGCAGTTCTTATGTCATTTTAAATTTAGAACATAAATGTTTTACCCTAGTGTCTCATGTCTTAATTTTATGTCTTTGTCCCAGCTGTCCAGAGATGTGTTTTAATATAATGTCTCCAAAATAAAATTTTCTGATTAAAATAAATCAACAGATGAAAAAAGGGACATAATATTGATCTCAGATCTTATTAGTCAGTTGTGATCTTAGTAATAATTCAGCAACTTTTTTAAAACCATCTTTGTTTTTGAAATGCTTTGAAGTTAGGTTATCCTTTCATGTTAATGTACTGGTATGATGATAAAAGCGGATAGACTTCCATGGAATCCCATGGAGCTCAAAAGAAGGCTTTTAAAAAAAATAGTTTGGCTTTGAGATGATGAGGTTGTTGAGGAAAGTTTGAGAGACTGGGTGAGATATGAACTCTAAATGAGTAGGATAAAGTAATGATAAACAACAAATGAAGTTTGCTATTAGGAAGTGCAATTTGGACTGGAAAACACATTACTAAAAGGTAAAATACTTTAGTGTTCAGAAAAACGTAATCAAAACCTAAGTTAATGGTAGAGTCGAAGAACTGAGGATTAGATGTTATTCCAGAGGGCGTATCCAGCTGCTCCATGAACCTTACATCATAAGCATTTTCTTAACTTTTTAATGACTGTATAATATTATATTAAATCAGTTGTCCATAGCATACTTAACCATCCTGCTTTTGATCCTTGTCCAGTTCTTAGAAAATATGAAATGATTTACTCTCAGATTGATGTTGGTGGACCTATAAAATACTTCTATTCAAAACTTTTCAAAATTAACATTTAAGAAAATAATATATTCTTATACATTAAAACAATCTCCTTTTTTTTATTAGAGAAGTTGTGAGTTTACAGAACAGTCATGCATAAAAATACAGGATTCCCATGTACTACCTCACCTCCAGCACCTTGAATTGGTATAGGACATTTGTTACTATTGATGATAGCACTTTTTAAAAAAACTAAAATTGTACTTAAAAAAAAAAAAAAAATTTACCTTTGTAACAATTGATGAAAGATTATATTAAAATAGTTCTATCGTCCATTTATATTAGGTGTAAAAAAAATTTTTAAGCTTATTTTGTGAACTTTTTAACAGGTGCAGAATAGTTATTCTTGGTATATATATTCATGCATATTAATCAGTTGCTTAGACATATATTCTCTAACACCTTAATACTGATAATTAAAAAAAAATTAATAAGGTCTTATGCTTAATTTTTAAAATTCCCTGTACTTTCTTTCATAGTTGAAAATTGACTCTTTAGACCATAGTATTCCTAGTTTTAAAGGTACGTTTTCTACAAATGGTAAAACACCTGGTAAGCTCAGAGTAAATTCTGCTAAATGGAAGATATTTTTTTAAAAATTCTAGTTTGTTTCATGTTGAAATATTTCAGTCTAAATATTTTTACAGGTGGCTGTCTTTGTATCTCCTGTCAGAGTACCTTTCTTTGACAAATTTTTCAGAAAAAGTTGTTAAATAATTTGTTCTTATTTGTAATTTTAAAAGTATTTTGTTATATTTAGGTGTAATAAATATTATATTCCACTGCATTAAAAAATATAAATTTATTCAATGAAATATAGGATCTCCATCAAAAGATATTTCCCACAAGTTGAAATATTTTAAATTGGGCTTATAGAATTTCAAAATTTCTTTGTGCATTGTATGAACTATCATTGTTTAATTAGATCAGTTCTTCCCTCATTTTTCAAAGTAAATAAGCTGTGGTTTTAGTAATTGGAAATCACTAAAAGCTTCAGATCTAAAGTTTTTTTTGGTTGTTGTTAATTATGTTGATTAAAAATTTCCAACAGATTTTTAGCAAAATGCAATAATTATGGGCTATTTAATTTGATTTATAAAGTAAGTTTTCAATCACTTAGCATTTTTGAAATCTGATGATGGGCCTCAAAGAGTACATTCTGCTTTGCTAAAATATTTTTCATTCATATAAGTTTTGTCATAATAGTTTGTAATTTAGTTACAATAACTGCATGTGTGTATTGGTTTATATGTATAATACCTGTAAATTTTGTTACCAGTTCATACTTCAGTTGGTAGGCTTTTACAGCTTATTTGGACACAGTTATGGATAATGTATGTTCCATTACCATTTTCAAGCACATTTATGCTTCATAGGTTTCTTAATTTTGTAAAACCATTGTCCTTGCCATGACTGTTCTTCACCAAAATTTGTATTATCACTGCAAAACAAATTATTGCCGATGTTAAACCTCTAAAGTGAATTTATAGAAACATTCACAATAATGTCATATGTTTTCCTTTTGCCACAATAAACTTTCTAAAACTTTACTTTGATTCTATGAATTGGTTAAAAAATATCTATTTTTGGAATTAACATTTCCCATTTAAAGCATTTGATAATATAAAACGGCATCATTTAACTTTTGTGAGTTCTGCTAACATAGCCAACCATTAACAGCTATTGCTTCACGTATATGTGTGTACAAAAAACCTTGGAATTGAAGATGAGTAAAATAGAGACTAATAGCCATTTGATTTAAATGCAAAGTCATGTTTCACAGAGTGATAAACAGCTCTTTCAACTTCACATGTTCATCTTTGGATATAGCTTCCTTAAAATAACCAGTATTTTTGAAATAGGTGCTGATGTATCTTCAGATTTGTGTCATGCGGTCAGGGATGTGTCCGTGCCCATGGTGGATGATAAATGTAGACAAACATTTTTGCAAGTTACATCATCAATTTTCTTGAGAAACAGATTTATTACTTTTCATTAATATGCATGTTGATTTTATTGTGCTTATTGTTGCCAAAAGTGCTTATTGCAAAATAGAAAAGCAAAGAATAACCAAAGACTCATTACAATAAATGACAAAAACCATTATTGTAAGAACATTTGGACTATTTTATTTATGTCTGAACTGACTGTTCAGTTTCTGTTTCTATGCACGTTTCACTTACAGTCATGTTTTCCATTGAGTCACCGTTTGGCATGTCTGGTGACTTCATGTGTCTTCCAGTGGAAAAATTATCTGGCATATCAAGTAATTTTCATTACTGCCCTATTTTCAGTCTTCAAAGTGTGTTGGTTTGGTCAAAAAGTTCTACGGTGCCCCCTGTCATTTACTGCACATCAGTTTGCAATCATTTGACCCCTTAGATATCTTGCATGCAGTGCATCCTGTTATTTACTTGCTAAGTTGATGTTTCCTGTGAGGCAGGCATATTTTAAGTGACTCCCAATGACAATAGACAAGTAGCCCTCTCTTCTGATACTTTATTCTCCCTCCATTGCTGGGCTATCCACTAAATTTGGCTTTCTTAGGGAGCAGTGGATCATAGCAGGAGTAGGGCCAGGGGTAGCAAAGTGCTCACCTGAAGGCAGAAATTCTGAGTGTCAGCCTTTATTCACTACTTTGTCAACTTGCTGCCTAAGATTATGGCAGCCATTTGGCAACTATAAGAAGACTGACCCTATGTTCTGATATGTACTAGACAGACCATATTGAGCAACAAGTTTTGCGGCAAGCCAGCACCAGAATGCTACAGACTCCAGGAGAAAGCATGTCCTGAGACCCTGAATTTGGACTTCTCCTTCCAAAACTGTGAGACAAGGAGTCTTAAGCCAAGTTATTTTTTGGTAATTGTTATAGCAGCCCTAGTAAACTTAGGGACCTGAAACTGGTTCTTAACCAGGGCTCTGCAGAACCACATTATAGATGTTTTTTTTATTTTTTTAAAAATATATATATATATTTTAAAAGATATTTACATTACATAAATGTTACATAAAAATATAGGGGGCTCCCATATGCACCGCTTCCTACACCTCCCACGTTTTCCCCACATTAACAACATCCTTCATTACTATGGTACATTCGTTACAATTGATGAAAACATTTTGGAGCTTTGCCACTAAACATGGATTATAGTTTATTTTGTAGTTTATATTCTTTACTGCACAATTTTGTAGGTTATGGCCAAGATTTGTAATGTCCTGTATCTGTTGTAATGTCATTCAGGACAATTCCCAAGTGCCAAAAATGCTCCCATATTACCCTGTTTTTCCGTCTCCTTGCTCTCAGAACCTCCAGTGACCACTGCTTCCACATCAATGATACAATTTCTTCCAGTGCTAAAATCACAATAAGTGTATAGTAGAATACCAGTGAGTCTACTTCAGTCCATAGTTCATTCCCCAATTCTGAGGATTCTGGCATGGTGATGTCCACTCCACCTCTAATTGAGGGGGGGCTTCGATCCCATCGGGCAGATGGATGGGACTCTTGCTTGCAGTTGTAGACTGGTTCTTGGGATGATCATTGTCCATCATCATCTCCTTGTCCTGGATGAGTCCAATGAACTGTAGAGTAGGTGTTGCAAATCTTGAGATTCAGGGCCCAGCTGGCAAATGGACAGCCCAAAGATTTAAGTCTCGAACATCTATCAACCTTAGTACTAATTATAGGTTCAAATAGAAGGGTCAGAACCATGTTGAGGGAAACCACAAATGAGTCCATCTCTGTCACACGAGGGAAGATAAATTCCAAAGTAGGGCCCTCTGGCAAGACATCAAACTCCTGCACTTTCTGCCCTGACTATAGTGTCTGGATATCTCCAGAGGCTTCAGGAGCCCCACTATTTGAGGTGATGTTTACTTTGGCAGTCAATGAGATCCTGCTGAGACATGAATAAGCGTAACCTCTGGAATGACCTCCGGACTCACTTTGAAGCCTCTTAGCCATATAAACTCATTTGTCTTTACCTTTTCCCACTTTTGGTCAAGGCCTTTTTCCAGTTGCATTGCTAACATTATGTATGTTTTAATAGTAAAACACTAGGATTTTTAGATTCAGCCTATAGAGTGTCTCAAAATTTCCTGGCAATTCCTTAGTCTGTCTTGTCATCTGTGAATCCTGTTGTGTTCTGTAACAAAAATTTTCTCAGGTTAGTGTTGGTTTTCTGAAGAAACAAAAATGAGAACTCTAGAGGAAAACATGGTTGAGTTTTACATTAAGAATTAAGACCTGTTTGTCAAAAGTAATCAAGTGAAAGGACAAACCACATACTAAAGATATTTGCCACACATATAGTTGACGAAGTTTATTGTTTTCAGTGCATAAAGAGCGACTACAAATTAGACATAGATAAATAACCCAATAGAAAATGGTCAAAAGAGATGACTAAGTATTCTATAGAAGAGAAACTCCAGATGATTAATAAACATGATAAGATATCCAAACTCTAATTAGGGAAATGCATATCCAAACCACGGTGAAATGCTATTGGACATTTGGCTAAAGTTAAAAACTGACAATAGCAAGTATTGAAAAGGAAGTAAAGCCATAGGAACACGTTTACACCAATGGCAGATAGGTGAACTAGTACAACCACTTTGAAAAACAATTTGGCATAAATTGAACAAATATATATACTATGGTCCAGCAATTCCATTTTTTGCATGTATACCTTGAAGAAACTTGTGTATATGTAGCATGGAAGATACACAAGAATGTTTGTAACAGCACGTTTTGTAGTTGTAAAAAACATTAAACAAAAACATCTGGAAAAAAGTCCAAATTTCCATCAACTGTAGAATATACAAACAATGAGATACTATAAAGCAGGTAAGTAAATGAATTACAATTGCATGTGATAGCTTAACTTAATGCTTAAAAAATTAAAAGCAAGTTGTGGAAGACTGCTCAATATGAATCTACAAAAAATTCAAAAACATGCAAAATTAAATACCATGATTCTTAGCAATTTAAACATGAGGCTAAATGATAAGGGAAAGTGGTGCAATTATAAACCCAAATTAAAAGATAGTGTGTAACTGGGAACAGATAAGGGATGGGATAAGGGGGCATTACACAGAAGAATTCAATAATAATGGTAATGTTCTTTATTTTAAACTGGGTGGCAGTCACAAGGTTAATTCTCTGGTATGTTTTATAAAATTTTTGTATCTGCTCCCTTTTAATAGAATTCAAGACAACCCATTTTGATAATATTTTAAAAACATTAAGAAAGATAGCATCCAAAATACTACCTATCTCACATTTTATCTTGCATATTCCTTTCTAATCTTCACCCATATGCGTGCACATTTTAGCAGTTATAATTATGTACCTAAAATTTTTCATTTTCATTTTCTTCACTTTGCACCATGAATATTTTCACACAAAGCTACTATTTCATAATTATGTTCAGTAACTACAAAACAATACCAACACATTGGGATACTATAAATAATTTAACCCTTCTTTGATAATTCCACAAATATTTAATAAACATATACAATGTGCAAAGCACTCTGTTAGGTATTGAAGGTGTAATAGTAAACATACACTTTCTGCCCTATATAGCTTAGAGTCTAGTCCTAGAGACAATAATTTTAATGTGGACTTAAAATACTACAAAAGGGTAAGAACAGGGTTCTGTGGGAGCATATAGCAGAGGCAGTTCCCCCAGGGTACAGAGATCAGAAAAGATTTCCCAGAGTAAGTGTCTTCCAAGGATGCTTGAATGTGTTCTAGTTAAGTAGGTACAGACCTGGTAAGGAAGGTGGAGAGGCAAGAAAGAGAAGAGAGGCTATTTCAGGCAGAGGCAATAGGATATGTTAAGTTTAAGAAAACAAAACATGGCAATTGATGAACTGAAATATAGCTGGTGTATACTCATTTCATTAGCAATGAAGCTAATGGAAGCTCATGCAGGGGCTTGTAAACTATAGGGAATTGGGATTTTAGTTGAAACTCTCTTTTCCCAGTTGCTCAGGTTGAAAACTTTGGAGTAATCCTTGACTTCTTCGCCCAACTTAAATAAATACCAAAGTCTCAGCCTTCAGTACAGATTCCGAACCAGGCTGTTTACCATCTCTACTATGCCACCCTTGGCTAAGCTACCGTCATCTGTCGTGTGGAATCCTGCACAACTGGTGTCCCCACTTCCACTTTTGCTCCTGTAGAATCCAATCCTCCACATTTTAACCAGAGTTTTCATTTTAAGAGGAAAGTCATTTCATGTCACTGCTTTTCTCAAAACTTTGAATTGGCTTTCTACCTAACTCAGAGTAAAAGCCAACACCCTTTCAAAGGACTGCTGGGCCTGTGTGATCTGATGCCCTTCTCCTTCTCTGACTCCGTGTCTTCTCCTGTTTCACTTGTTCATTCTGCTGCAGCCTCTGGCCTCCTTGCTAGTTCTCAGACATGCCAGGCAAGCTCCTAACTAAGGGCCTTTGCACTCGCTGTTCCGTAGACCTAGACTTCTTTTCTCCAGATGGCCACACAACTTGTTACTCACTTCCTTCATTTCTCCTCAGATGTTTAATAGAGAAGTGGCATTCTAACCCCCTATTTAAATCACAACTCTGCCCTTCACCTACATTATTTCACACATGACATATTAAATATTTGCTTTGAGTTTTCTTTTAATTTATGTTTTCTCCAACTAGAATACAGTTTCCGTGAAAGCAAACAATTTTTTTTGTTCACTAGAATAGAGCTTGGCACATGGAAGGCTCTCAAATGAGTAAACAGTGCGAATATATTCGAGTTTTAACCAGGGAAGTGGCATGATTAAATTTGGAAACATCACTGTGTTTGCAGTATGAAGTTTATCAAAATTGAGAACTTCTGGTCTTCAAAAGAAACAGTTAACAGTATTAGAAGGCAAACCGCAGACTTGGAGAAAGTATTTTTAAATCACATAAATGATAATGGAGTTGAATTTAGACTATATGAACTCTTAAAATTCAACAATAAGAAAAAATGAGTTATTAAAAACAAGCAAAAGATTTAAAGAAATTTCACAGTAGATGATATATAGATGATAGCACATGAAAACATGCTCAATATAATAAATCATTAAGGAAATGTGAATTAAAATTACAATGAGGGAAGCAGCTGTGGCTCAATCAGTAGGGCTCCCGTTTACCATATGGGAGGCCCTGGGTTCGGTTCCCGGGGCCTCCTGGTGAAGGCAAGCCCGCCCGCATGGCGTGGTTAACTGACCCAGCGAGCACAAGCAGCAAGGGGGGGATAAATGAATAAATAAATAAAAATCTTAAAAAAAAAAAAAAAATTACAATGAGACACCATTACACATCCACTAAAATGTCTAAAATTTAGAAGACTAACCATCCTAAGTGTTAAATATTAGCAACTGTGGGAGCAACTGCCTCTCTCATACTCTGGTAGGAATGTAAAATGGTAGAATCACTTTGGAAAACATTCTGACATTCCACTCCTAACTATTTAATCAAGAGATATGAATGCATATATGCATACAACGACTTGTACAAGAATGTTTATACTGCTTTATATGTCATGACTGAAAACTGGAAATAACTCAAATATCCACAACAACTGCATGACAACAAATTCCATGCAATGGAATACTACTCAGGAATAAAAAGGAATGAATTCTTGCTACATACAACAACGTGAATGAATATTAAAATATTTATGTTGAGTGAAAGTAGCCAGCCAAAAAAAGAGTACATGCTGTATGATTCTATTTTTAAATAAAATTCTTGACAGTGCAAACTCATCTATAGTGGCAGAAAGCAAATCAGTGATTGTCTGGGGATGGAGGAGGGCAGGGATAGATGGAATGATGAAAATACAAAGAGACACCAGGAAATTTTTGGCAGTGATGTATATGTTCATTTTTTCTCATTGTGGTGGTTTCACTGATATATACGTATATTAAGACTTATCAAATTGTAAATTTTAAATATGTTCAGTTATTGTACAGATCCTGTAAAAGATCAATTTGTAATTCACAGGATTAATTATACCTCAGTAAATCTATTTTTAAAAAAAGACAAAGGAGCACGATTGAGTCAAGGAACTTACCATATCCTTCCATGTACTGAAACTATTATCAAATTTTTAGTGAAGAGTAGACAAAACTAGAATCACAAGTAGAGTGTACTGTTGGTATAGTGTCTAGTGATTGTATTGTCTAGCTAATTGGTTTATTTTCTCAGTTCATTGTTTACCCATAAGTTATGATTGTTACTTTAAAAAATAGTTTTTAGTTAAACTGAAGAGGTGGTTCTCAAACATGGTCATATACACGAATCAATTGAGATAACTTATTAGCTATGTAGATGTTCAGACACTTTACCTCCTGAATCATGGGTATGGTTGTGGGATCTGGGAATCTGCAAGTTCACCAAGATTCCCTGGCAAATTTTTTTCTTTCTTGGAGGTCCCGGGGATTGAACCCAGGACCTCGTACACGGGAAGCAGGTGCTCAACCACTTGAGCTGCATCTGCTCCCCTCCCCAGCAATTTTGATGCATGTGTCCTTAGACCACACTTGTAGATAACTACTTAGCAGAATATTATTTCCATAAATATTGTACGAACCTTTTTAGATGATATGGACCACTGCTAACAGGCTGAAATGGAGTGTTCTTGATCTGATTCTACCTATATGTACATCAACCTATTAGAGAGGTCAGTAACTTATTTGGAAGGGACAGTGAGTATGCATTTTGTATTTTGGCTGATATTCATGGTGCTCTCATTTGAAAATAAGAAGTATAAGGTACTAGAAAGAATTAAGATGCTGTGAGGTTTTCCTCCTTTCCTCCTTTTCTCTTCCTCCTCTTCTTCCTCCTCCCAATTCCTCCTCTCACCATTCTTTCCTACTTCTCCTCCTTCTTCACAATATTCATTCACTTACATTTAATGTTTTTGTGCAATGATCATGTGCTACAGATCATACTTTCACCAGGCCTTTCAATAGTGAAAGGACAGGGTAGCAGGAAGAAGGTGGCAGCTATCTTATCAGGTACCTTTAAAAAACTAAACATGCAATAAGAACAACATAAATCACCACTTTAAAGTTTGACATGGTAAGCAGGAGAGTCTTTCCATAATGCATTTCCTTTATGTCATTTATCAAAGTATAGCAGATCACACACTCTTAAATACTTATAAACTGTCAGGAAGTAATGTTCTGTACAAGTTTTTCTATTAGAAATGATGTCGTGGTGTGGGAAGCAACTGAGACATCTGTTTATTGACATGGTCCCCACCATAATCAATGACAAACATGGCAAAACTGACAGGTGTTGTTAGGGAGTTGGCCTGTGACTGTATAATAAAATTTTTCCTTGATTACATGAAAAAAGTTGTGTAGTATGTCTCTCAGGACTTCAGGTTCTTTTATAGTATATATTAACCAAGAGCAAACTGACTCAGCCTTAGGGTCACAAGACTGTGGAATCACTTATAGATAAGAAGAAGCAGCGCTTGGAAGATGGGTGCCAGTTTTAACCAGGTTGTGCTGATCTGCCTCTTCTGAAAAAATAGCTGTATTAGTCAGCCAAAAGGGTGCTAATGTGAAATACCAAAAATGGGTTGGTCTTTATAAAGGGTATTTATTTGGGGTAGAACTCCACAGATACCAGGCATAAAGCGTTAAGTTTCTTCTCTCACCACAGTCCATTGCCATGTGTTAGTGCAAGACAGCTGCTGGCGTTTGCCAGGGTTCAGGCTTCTGGGGTTCCTCTCTTCCCGTGGCTGCGTTTCTCTCTGGCCTCAGCTCCTGTTTCCTCCACAAGGTCAGCTGTAGACGATCAGGTGAACGGCTTGCTTTTCTTCTCCTGGGGCCTTCTTTCCAACTTCAAAACTGCTTTTCAAAAGACTGCTTCTTCTGTCCTTTGCCTGGCTTTTTATATTTGATTCCCCCACCCACCAAGGGGTGGGGCTCAACGCCCTACTGACGTGGCCCAGTCAACGCCCTAATCATAACTTAATCATGCTCAGATTAACAGATCAGTTTACAAGCATGATCCAATTATATTTTTGGAATTCATAATTACATCAAATTCCCCAACTGCCACAATAGCATAGCCTTTAACAGAGCTAGTAATATAGTCTAGATCTTGAGTATGTGGTTTGATAATTAAAAATATATGTACAAATGAAAATGAAGAAATGTATGCTGTAGATGGATTATAATGTAGAAATAAAAAAGCTGCATTGGAATCCTTCAAAAATTATAAATGTGTTTATAAATCTGAAGAATGGGTGTCAAATATAATTTAAACAAAGCAAATTTTGGGTGCTCAGTTGGAGAATCATAGATGTTTCGTTTACTCTTGTACTTTAGATTTATGTGGTTAAATGTTCCTTATTGTTTTTTTAGACATGTTTATTCTTTTGTTTTCCATAGACATGAAGCCATTGTTATCTCAGGAACTGAAATGGCCAAACAAATCCAGAAAGAAATACAGCAAGGTGTGGAATCATGGATTTCCCTTGGGAACAGAAGACCTCACCTCAGTATCATTTTAGTGGGAGACAACGCAGCAAGCCATACTTATGTCAGAAATAAAATAAGAGCTGCCTCTGCTGTAGGTGGGTATGTGTTTTAGTTGTAATTGGTCCTAAATACGTTTCCTGTTTTTACTTCAAAGTGTGATCATTATAAATGCTAATTGTCAAATAGTACCATTCAAATAACATATATTATTATTGTAGAATACTCAATCACCAAATTTGTGTTAATTTCTTACTACTTTTCTTCAAATTTCTTATAGAATCAATTAGGTGTGATTTCAGATATTGTGATGAGATGTCATAGAAATACTTTATATTTAAAGTGCATGTTTTTATTATATTTACTTTAATAAACAATCTGGTCTAGTTTACTCCATCTATGGAGTATGGTGGTGGCAGTAATGGTTATTTTTTACTGTCTTCAAATCTGCTAACAGTAGCTTATCACAAATAAGTGCAATTTGTCACATTGGAGACTGGGCCAAAGAAACAGATATGAATCAGGCAAAAATCTATCTGAGAAATCCCACCTGATGGTGTATTGAATGTCATCTTTGCAGGAGGGCCTTTCATTCCACTGGTCCAGGAGCAGAGGAAACCAATTGCATACTGTGTAAAATATCCTTTTAAAAACATATTTTTGTTAGTAAAGTGACTTTCTCTGCTTATTTTCTTCCAGGTATCTGTAGTGAGATCATTGTTAAACCTAAAGATGTTTCTCAGGAAGAACTTTTGGATATAACTGATCAATTGAACATGGACCCAAGAGTCAGTGGTATATTAGTTCAGTTACCACTGCCAGGTACATAATGCTCTTTTCTAATATGTCTGGGTTTAGCTAGGAGAAAGGGCATCAGTCAATAGTATATCATGACATTGCGAGTAATTTATGAAATATGGTTAGAAGGTGACTAGCAAATAGGTGACGATTTCTAAAACGACTTAAACTAACAGCAACTTAAAATTGTAAAAGAGGAATTTAGGCTTTGGTAACACAGGCAGTTCATGCTTGCTAAGTACTCCAGGACCATAAAAAATGGCTGTGCAAGCTGAAACTGTGCCAAGTGATTTAAATTGTTCCATGACTTTTAAACTTTTTTTAAAAATTATTTTTATTTTTTTAATTTTACCGGGAGGTCCCGGGGATCGAACCCAGGTCCCTCCATATGGGAGTTGGACGCCCAACCATTTGAGCCACATCCGCCCCCGACTTTTAAACTTTTTGTCGAAATATTAGAAACTCTTTTTATCAATATGTAAGGAGATTAAAATAATGATTTAAAACATTAGGAAGATTGAGAATTAAAGGGCTTTATTTCTTTGTAAAAAAAAACTTATCAAGAGTACTTTGAACAGTGCTTGCCTCTTCTCATCATTTAACTTATGATATGGAGTGAGCATCTTTTCTATGGCTTAGTGAATTATCAGACACATTTTTTCTGGGTTTGGATCAAATTCTAACACTTTATCCTTTGCACTTTAAATTTTGTGCAGTGTCTCTGAGAGTTTGTTTGATGTGAAGGTTTTTGCCAGCTGCACTTACTCTGGGACATCACCATCCTTTTTGTTACAGCCACTTTCCTCAAGTATGATCATAAGTTTGCCTTCACTAAATTCTTCTGGTTGCATATCTAGAGTCTTTCAAAAGTTAACATTCCTACAGCCAGCTATTTCTCTATAACGTTTAATTCGAATCCTGTTGAAGTGAATTTTCCATTTTTTAAAATTCATTGAACTCTTTCAACATAGTTTGTGACTGCTTCATGCAAACCTAGGTCTCTTCTATTTTTGCTTTGCTGTCGCTGTTTTTCAGATCTTCCATTCACATCCAAATTCACTTCCAGCATTACCATGTTTTGTTTCTTTGCTTCATTTTCATTTTGGTTGGCTAATTCCTCCTCTTTCAATTTTCCACTTTTGTAAAAGGCCATGTATGTTTATCCTGGGAGATAAGGGTAACATATTTTGCTATCTGTGTGTGAACTGAAATAAAAAATATACAGTGAACCATTACCAACAGACTTTGAAAGAAGTGATATGATATTTATATAGCCATTTGTGAACTGAAGAGCTAGCGGCAGAGTTCTATCTTATGTAATTACATTTAACTGAAAATTGAATGGGTTTGTTGGAGGACTGGTGTTATTTACCTAAATTATGGTATCTGAAATTTGTGTGTATCAGAACTCTTTAAGTCAAGGACTGCACAATTTTGAGTTGATTTGTAAGTTTTTACCAACAAATATATTACCTATAGTCAGTAAAGCTTATGATGCTTTTGTATGGGATCTTTACATGTCATTAAATTTTTCAATTTATCCAATGATAAAACTTAATACCTTAGTATATGTTATGACATGCTATTTAAATTATACCCAAGAACACACATTTATTATTCTTTCCCTCCAAATAGCTGCATAATTTTAAAAAATCATTAAGTTGGAAAGGATTTTAGAAGTTATCAAGGTTTCTCCTTACAAAAATGCTTCTAACATAATACAATAGATCCAGCACATTAAAATTAGTATAAAATCACTTAATTTTAGAACTAGAAAAGAAATTTCAACACATGCAGCACTCTCATTTCATGTTATGGGCAGTTGAGGTCTAGAGAATACCAGGTGTTTGGTAACATCACATATTTGTGAAAACCTTTTTTTCCAGTGGGTTTAAACCTAGTTGTTTGATTCATGAGAAAAAAGAATCTCTTTGCTACTATATTTGTCAAGTAATCTTAAAGTTTTCAGTTTTTGAAATTTTTCCTACTGGCATTTATATATTACATTAAAATAGTTATATAAAAATGTTACAAATTTTCAATAACTGTATTAGATTCAGTTTGTCTTTCAAATATCAATTTATATCTGTAGAATTATTTCCCCTTTATGGGCAACATTTTTTATTTGGCAAATTTATTAGCCACTAGATGGCACTAGTGGTCCATCTATACTAGAGACTATGTTGCTTGAGTGGGAAACAGCGACAGGGACTGTAATGACAACAAATATTTGGATTCTCTGAGATAAAGCAATTTTCTATATGGTTGAAAAGCCAATAAAATACAAAAGGATAATGGCTGATATTTATTACATTAAGCATTTACTATGTATCAGGCACTTATATTTATTAACTCATTGAATCCTCACAGTAAACTTATGGAGTTGTAACTATTATTATATACATTTGACTGATGAGAAAATTGAGGCACAGAGAGGTTAAGTAACTTCCCTCCAAGTCACAGAACTGGTAAGTAAGTGAACTGGGATTTGAATCCAGCCAGACTGATCCCCATGCTAATACCCTTAACCATTATGTTAGTACCTTCATCAGCATTTTTCAGTTAGCTAATGAATAATGTGTGCTTACTATGTGACACATACTCCTTTACATGGCTTATTTTATTTAATCCTTAAAACAGTTTGATAAAGTAGGAATTATCTTCTTCATTTTACAGATGAAGAGATTGAGGCACAGAGAGGTTAAGTGAATTGTCTGTTATTACCTGCTAGTAATATTAAAGCCAACATCCAAACACAGGCAGTCTGATTGCAGAGTCTGCCTTTAAAAAAAAATTTTTTTAAAGTTATTTATTTATTTATTAATTTTACCGGGAGTTCCCAGGGATCGAATCCGGGTCCTTCCATATGGGAGACGGACGCCCAACCAGTTGAGCCACATCCGACCCCTTAAGTTATTTAGATTACATAAATGTTACATTAAAAATATAAAGATATAGGGGATTACCATATGCCCTGCTCCCCACACTGCATACATTTGCCCCCACTAACAACATCCTTCATTAGTGTGGTACATTCATTGCAATTGATGAACACATTTTGGAGCATTGCCACTAAGCATGGATTATAGTTTATATTGTAGTTTACACTCTCTTCCACTCAATTCTGTAGGTTATGACAGGATATATAATGGCCTGTATCTGTCATTACAGTGTTATTCAGGACAATTTCCAAGTCCCAAAAATGCCCCCATATTACACCTGTTTTCCCTCTCCCTGATCTTAGAACTGCCTCCACATCAATGATATAAGTTCTTCCATTGCTAGAATCAAAATAATTCTATAGTAGAATACCAGTAAGTCCACTCTAGTCCATAGTTCATTCCCCAATCCTGAGGATTCTGGGATGGTGATGCCCACTCCACCTCTAATTGAGAGGGTCTTCAGTCCCCTATGGCCAATGGATGGGACTCTTTTGCTTGCAGTTGTAGGCTTTCTTGATTCCTTGATTTGGTGGTTGTCCATCATCATGTCCTTGTTGGTTGTCCTGGGTAAATCCAATGAACTGGAGAGTAGGCATTGCCCCTCCGTTGAGTCTCAGCTGGCACATGGACAGCCCAAAGATTCAAGTCTTTTGGACGTATGCTTACCAACTTCAGCACCGACTATAGGTTCAAATAGAAGGGTCAAAGAGCTATGTGTAGGGAAACCACAACTTAGTCCAATTCTGTCACACTGGAGAGCACAAACCCCAAAGTAGGGCCCACTGACAAGGCACCATGAGCTCATGAGCTACCTACCGTGACATAGTGCCTGGGTGTTTCCATAGCCCTCAGGAGCTCTGCTATTTGGGGTAGCGTCTAATTTGGCAGTCAATGTGATCTTGCTGAGACGTGCATAAGCATAACCTCTGGAATGACCTCCCAACTCACTTTTAAGTGTCTTAGCCATATAAACTAATTTCTCTTTACCTTTTCCCCCTTTTGGTCAAGGTCTTTTTCCAGTTGCATTGCTAGTTGGTGCTTGGTAATAATCTCTCAATGCCAGGGAGGCTCATCCCTGAGAGTCATGTCCCATGCTGGGGGGAAATTATTCCATTTATATGTTGAGTTCAGCTTAGAGAGAGGCCACATTTGAGCAACAAGGTGGCACTCAGGAGGTAATGCTTAGGCACCCTATAATACTATGCTAAGTTTCAATTTCAAGAGAAAGGTTCATAAGCATAGTCACCAATATCAAGGGCCTGTCAATGGACCATCCTCCTTCATAGCCATTGCCTCTGTACTTGGGGGATTCTTGCTGTTCCATCAGAGAATGTGGCAGAGCTCCCCAGGATGGGAATTCAATATTCTTTCGGTTATTGTGTGAATCTCCACCCACTGTGACAATGCTCCATGAATATCTGAACACATTTATATGTTTTATATGTATGCCCAGATTAGCCTCCTCCCATGTATCCCCCTTCACTGAGAGTCTGCCTTCTTAACCTTAATATTCCATACTACCTCTCAGAACATTCCAAGACATCATATAAACACATGTTTTAAACATTCACATACAAATCAGTGATTGAAATGTACAATATAGGCTCATTCTCTGGGAAAGATATTAATTACCTTGAGTGCAAGGGACTACTCAAAGGGTCATTTAATCCCTAATATCATACAACTAAGAAAACACTAAGTAATAGTAATTCTAAAATTAATATTAATAGAGTGAGTTCTTTTTAACATCCAATCCTTGTGTCAACAATTTTATCTTTTGGAAGATGGCACAAGTGCTAAAGCACATCCGTATATATGGATCAGGATCCATCTCTAAGGAGTCCGACTTAGCTGGTCTGGGGATTGGGTATCAGAATGTTTCAGAACTTTCAAAGGTGATTTTTATATACAAGTACAGTTGTAAACATTTTTCCAGGTCCTTCTTAATAGTCCCTACTCTAATAATTTTTTTAAAAAGATTATAGTATCACCATTATAATCCCTCCATTATACTTGCTGGTAAAACTGCAGCCTTTTATTAAACCAAACTATAACTCAACTTGCTGCTCATTCTACATCTGTATCTGAACTGACAAATGTGGCTTTAAAAAAAGATACAAGGCTGCCAAGTGACCTCATTTTAAATTTAACCACAGCCATCAAATGGACCCTTAGCACTACTTGGCCATCCTACTGCATTACACAGTCAGTTATATTTCCACTCTCAAATCTATTTCACACCTTCCTTTCTCTCCTCAAACTTTTTGTAATCCTCACTGTTAAATTAACACACATATACACACTCTCATATGAAGAGTGTTTCTTAGTTCACTCAAAAGAAAATGAAAGAAATTAGAAATAAACTACCACCCAAATCTATCTGGCTATGCCTGCACATTTTCTGCCTTGCTTCACTGCTATTTCTGCTCTCCTTTTAAACAAAATTTCTCAGAGTATGTTTTGCTAAATATACACATTATTTGTGGCTGGTAGTCATAAGGCCCAACCTAATTGCCGAAAGAAGCTGGGGAGTGTAAGGGAGCAGCTCTTTGGGGAGCTTTATTTTGTCTTTGCCACAGAAAAAAAGCAGGTCTGAAATAGAGAATGGCAAGATGAAAATTACTACAGAGGGTGGGAGCTAGGAAGGGCTCCCTGAGGCAGTAAAATTCAGTTAAAACATGAGGGATAGAAAAAAGTCAGCCCTGATATGTTTGAAAAATAACCAATGTGGTTAAGGGGTTAGAGGAAGCTCTATTCAAGTAATAAAATGTACATTTTCCTAGCATAGCCTCTGTGTAATAGGTACTATAGCTATGGGCAGGTTTCATGGATATGGAGGTATAAGATCCTCACCAAATCTCAATCGGTGGCAAAATTTAAACACTACTCTGTTACATGTAGAAAATATATAGGAAGATGATACATGAGTAACAAATAAAGACAGTGTCTGGGAACTGCAGCATTTATTTATTCCTTAAATAACATTCGCTAAGAGTCTCCCATAAGATAAGGTAAATTTCAGGGATAAGATTTTGGTTGCAATTTTCTCTGCTTTGGTTGAACTAATAGTCTAGTGGGAAAAAAATGTTACTGAAAGAGTAATGAACTAATCTATGTGGAATTGTTCTAAGCACTCAAACTTAGAAATGGAGTTTGCCCCAAAGAGAAAGGTAAAAAATGTAGAGTGAAAGTAATGACAAATTTTAGAAACCATTTAGATATAAACAGAATGAATGGCTCTACAAACCCGAAGGAACCCAGAGTGATGAAAATTTCCTACTCTGAAGAACTTTAAAAATAGACTAATAAGTATTCATATACATAAATTTTGTAATCTCTTAAGAAAAGCAATTATGAAACTTTTTTTTCTCTCTAAATGAACAATCAAGCTTTGGACTGAAGCACCTATCTACATGCTTACTAATTAAGTCAATACCCACATTTGTATGCCTACTAATTATTAGGAGGTTTTCTTTTCATTAAATCTGTGCAGTGAAATCCAACTCTTCTTACTCATCCCTTTAGATCTAATCCTTTAATCCTCTATATCACTCTCATTTTCTCTGTCCAGCCCTCCTACATAAATACAGTGAAAGATGTTATATCTCAAAGGATTCAAACTAGGTAACTGAAGGGAAACATCTGAAAAACTATTTTAGAAAAAAGACAGATAAGAAGAAATAAGTCTTCCCTATTCTACCTAATAATTGTGTATCAGAAATGGATGGGACTTCCCAAAAAGCGTGCAAATACCAGAAGAGATTCCTTGTTGTAGGACAGTGTTTATTGTGGAAGGAATATTGTAGGTGGTTCTCCTAGCACTGTTCTGCTTTTTACCATCCCTCTTGTACAAGCTACATGGTTAACTTAGTTTTCTTAACTACAAAATATGGGTAACTAGCACCTATTGGTAAGGATTATTTTGAATGTTAAATGAGCTATTGCATATAAATCACTTTAGTGTAGTGCCTAGCAAATAATCAGTAAATATTTGCCGTTGGTGGCACTAGTAGTAGCTGCTGTCATAGGACTAGTAATTTTAAGATACAATATTAAAATTTCATTGAGTAATTGTTAGTCATCCTTAGATTTAAATGCTTGCATGTAATTCATGTAGTTTAACCCTCTTAAATCTAATTCATCCTGTACCAAATCCTATACTATGACAAATATTTATAAAGCAAATAATACCTACTTAGGAGGGAAAAAAGAATATAACATATATAGCAGACATCTTTCTGGCCTTGAAAAAATGGTCAAATCTGTGTAGTCAGAACAGGAGTAGGGAAGCATCAGTGTATGGTTATTTTTATTTCTCCCAGTTTTGAGGACCAGGTAAGACAGATAGACTGGGTAACTGTAGGCATACAAATTATATCCTAAGCGCTTCCAATCCTGACCAGAGTTGCACATCTGAAATTAAACAGGGGCTTAACCTGCGGCAGACACTCAGCACCAAACAGAACAGAATTCTATATCATTTCCTCGCTTTCTACCCAAGATGCATGAAAACCACTTGCACATCCTCTTTAATCTCTTGGAAAACATGTCCTACAACATTAGAATTATAATAATTTCAATTTGGTATTTATTTACTCAAGACTTTGCCAGTTCTTTCATAGAAAAGCATATGATTTAATTTAAAATGATATAACAAATGGCAGCGCAGTTTAAAAAGAAAACAATGTTACTTCTAGGAAAACTCAGTTGAATATTCTGGAAGTGCTGTTGAAAACTAAAGAGAATTGATAGTGACTTAGGAAAAGGCAAGACAACTAGGAAAGATTAGGGGACATTATAAACATCTAGATGACTTTATACTCAGATAATTTCACCTCAAATTGAAGATTACAGGCTTTGACGCATAGGTATTAATGCCAGAAAATGGCAAAGAATTCCTTTCAGTGGGCCTGTTACCAACCAAAGAGAGAACCCTGGCCCTCCATCAAAAGATTGATGAATGAATGGGTATTTAAATGCTTTATGTTATAATGCAATGTTTAAGGTCCATATGCATTATTTATGATTTTCTAATTCAACCAACTTTTCCTATTAACTAACAAACTATGTCCCAAGTAAGTTGGATAAAAGGACTATTTTAAAACCTCTTTTCACAATGAGGAAAATGATAGTTGACAAAGTTAGATAACAGTCAGTAAATAGTAAAGCCAGATTTTAAACTCAGGTTGTATGTACCTATATCTAAATGGTACCTTCTGCTAGCAAGAACGTACCACTATATGATTACTAAGATAAATATTAAGGGGGAGTAGTATATTTAATATCTGTCTTTAATCCCACTGCTATAAGTTTTAAATCTTACCAAAAAGAAATTATGAATAATGATATAAACACCATTATTGATCAGGGAAAAACCATAAAAACATTTAGGTTACAAGAGTGGAAGCAGGAAGACCCAAAAAGGAAATCACTTAAGCCGTTCTGGTAGAAATGGTGGTTACATGTACTAGGAATAATTATGTACATACAAATGGTTGGACTGTGAATATATTTTAAGTAGAATCCACAGGTTTTATGAAAAAATTAGAGGTGGCATATAAGGGAAAGAGTTGATTGAAGGACAAGTCCAAGACTTTGGGGTTGAGCAAGTAGGAGCACCTTTCACTGGTATAGGGGAAGACTATTGAGCAGGGTATGGGTGGGTGGGGAGTAGGAATCAGTAATTTGTTTCATGCCAAGCCAAGGTTTAATATTCTAATAGCTATTTACCTTTAAATAGATAAAGACTGAAACTCAAGGAAAAGTCTGTTTTTAGAGCTAAACATCTGGATGCCAGCATATAGATGGTTATTTGAAGTCATGTAATCAAATGACATCATTAGGGAGTAAGTATAGAAGGGGAAAAATAGATAAAAAGAAAAGGCCACTCTCTTCAGCATTTAGTAAGTACTTCAAACTTAGAGGTCATGAATAAGAAGGTGTGCCTATGAAGAAGGAGGAAAAATGGGAGAATGTAGTATCTTGGGTTGTTTAAATGTCAAGTTATATGAAGAATACAGCTTGTTCACTGAATTTGGTGAGATAGAGGTTGTTGGCAGACTTGACAAGCTCAGTTTCAGTGTAGCAATGATGGGATGAAAGTCTGATTGTTGTATACAGTATTGGGGGAAAAATGGATGAGAGGGAAAAAGCATCAACCATAGCAATTATTTGAGGAGTTTTGCTATAAAGGGGAGCATAAAAGGCAGGGAGGAAAGTCAGAGTATGTGTAGGCCTAGCAAGGCAGATTTGGTGGTAGTTTATTCTAATTTCTTTTATTTTCTTTTGAGTGAACCAGGAAGAACTCTTCATCCGAGTGTGTGTGTGTGTGTGTGTGTTAATTTGAGGGTGAGGATTATGAAAAGCTTGAGGAAAGAAAGGTGTGAAATAGATTTGAGAGTGGAAATTATAAATGACCATGTAATGCAGTAGGATGGCCAGGTAGTGCTAAGAGTCCATTTGATGGCTGTTGTTAAATTTAAAATGAGGTCAGTTGGCAGAATTGTATCTTTCTTTAAAGGCATGTTTATCAGTTCAGATGCAGATGTGGAGGGAGCAGCAAGCTGAGTGAGAGTTGGGTTAAAAAAGGGCTGCAGTTTTATCAGCAAGTATAATGGAGGGATTATAATGGTGACACCATAATCTTTTTAAAAAATTGTTAGAGACTGTTAAGAAAGAGCTGGAAAGATGTTTTCAACTGTACTTCCACTTAAAAATCACCTTTGAAAGTTCTGAAAAATTCTGATTCCCGATCTCCAGACCAAGTAAGTCAGACTCCTTAGAGATGGTTCCTGATATATATATGGATGTGCTTTAGATTCTAAAGCACTGTCCCAGCTTGTACCAGCTTCCAAAAAATAAAATTGTTGACACAATGATTGGATGTTAAAAAGAACTCACACTATTAATATTAGTTTTAAAATTAGTATTACAGTTTATGAATTTGTTTCTGGGAATTTGCCCATTTCATCTAGGTTATATTATTTGTTGGCATACAATTGTTCATTGTATCTTCATATAGTCCTTTTTATTTCTGTTGGGTAGGTAGTAATGTTTACTTTTTCATTTCTGATTTTTGTTATTTGTATCATCTATCTCCCTTTTTTTCTTTGTCAGTCTAGCTAAAGGTTTGTTGCTTTTATTGATCTTTTCAAAGAACCAACTTTTGGTTTTGTTGATTTTTTCTAATTTTTTAAAACTTCTCTATCTTATTTATCTGTTCTCTAGTCTTTATTTCCTTCCTTCTGCTTATGTTGGGTTTGTTTTCTGGTTCCTCCAGGTGTGAGGTGAGGTGACTGATCTGAAATCTTTGGGAGTGACCTTTTTGAGTCACTTCTGGACTAAGGTCATCTAAAGCTGGTATGCCTCCCCATTCCCCATTTTGTTGCTGTGACCTTGGAGGCTAGGTATTACAGATGGTTGTAAACCAGAAGAAGAAAGACAGCAGTGTGATTATTGTTGGGTGTGGCAGTATGAATTTGGTGATTCCAAAAAAAGATTATGTTTTTGTCCTAATCCATTCCTTTGGGTGTGAGGCCCTTTTGATTGGGCTTCTTCAGTGAGGCATGACTCAGGTTGAGTATCCACCCTTTTACTGGAACTTTATGTAAAGGGAGACACAGAGAGAGAGAGAGACAGAGGAAGGAAGCTGTCATTTTTGATCCTGCCATATGAGAGAAAGGAGAGAGAAGAGAGAGGACTCCAGGTTCACCTCATACTGCAGAAAGGCAGAGAAGCCCTGGGAGGGTGAGAGGATTCCCTAGTCTGGAATCAGCAGAGCACAGAGGCCCAGAAAGAGGTCCCTGAGGGGCTGGGCCTATTGTGCAGCTGAAGGCAGAGGAGAGGAGCCCTGCCATATGCCTGATCACCACATGGCAGGACACCAGGATTACCAGTAGCTGCCTTTGTGAGAAAGCATCTCTGATGGTGACTTGATTTGGACATTTCACGGCCGGCCTCGGAACTATAAACTTTTACCCCAAATAAAATTCCCATTATAAAAGCCATCGCATTTCTGGTACTTTGCATCAGCAGCCTTTGGCAAACTAAGACTTGAGCTTTGTATAAATACAAAAATGTATGTCTTTATAACACATGGAGATGTCGTATTTCTTAAAGCCAGTATATAGCCTGTCATATCCTAAATTATTGTTTCCTTTAGTACTTTGGTCACAACTTAAAATTACATATTTAGTATTTATTTGTTTTTTGCTTTGTTACTTCCTCAGATATAACACCCATGCAGGCTATAGTCGTGTGCTTCTTATTCATTGGTGTATTCTCATTCCTCCTATCTGATTGATAAATAGTACTTAGTAGGCATTTAGTACTTATTTTATTAATGCTTAAATAAATGAAACTTATTTGTAGGATTCTACCCAGGTGAATGTCACCACATATTTGTTTCTTCCACCTAAGCCCACAGCTTCCAAGAGCCTCTGAGACTTTTCATATAGTGAGAGGAAATATGGAATGATAAACACAAGGAAAATAGAAGAAAATTTCTTCTGAGGACCTTGAGCACTTCTCATCTAATTTAGGCAATTAGTCTCACCATTTCTGGTGGAACTCGCCTGTTTTATCAGACATATGGGAGAGAAAATGGAAAAAGAAAACAATGGAAACAATTTAAAAAATAGATGATTTGAAGGAAAAAAACTGTTTTTAGAGAGAAGTGAGTTTAAAAAATCATTCTTTGTTGAGGAGAATTTAACGTCACCCTCAGCCCTGTGATCTTTGTATAAATCAGGCTCATACTGGAGCTTCATCTATTAGACAGAATAGTTGAGAGAGCTAGAAATTTGAGCTCCTCTGAAGGCTGAAATGGCCATTAGCCCAGGAGAGCTCCTCTGTCCTCTGAAACTCGTCCTCTTCCTAGCGCTGCTGTTGGGAAAATGTGAAACTTCCCTGAAACACACTGCTTACTTTACCATGCTGCATCACAGGCACATCAGTGAAGGTAATGAGGGTAACATATCGCTAAACTCTCTTTTTTCAAGCGGTCAGATTGAAATAATGAAGACTTATTTCTCAGGCTGATTACTCCTGAAGGAAACAGCTGATGACACTTATTATGTAGACCCCAGTTCCCTGAAAGTTTGAGGACCTCCATTCTCATCTGGAACTGGCATATTTCCATGCACCATTCCTATGCATGATGATTCTATCACCAGGTCCCACAAATAAGTCAGGATGTATAGAGTCATTTTCATAAATTATGAAAATAAAGAGTCGTTTATTCTTGGTGAACTCAATATGTTAGGCTCTTATCTAGGTTTCTCACATACTTACTAATCTTTTAAAATAGACTAGGCCAAAATTGAATCCTGTCGCCATCACTTGCAGATGTATGCCATTAAGCAAATTACTTGACCTCCGTTTGTTTCCTTACCTGTTAAATGAGGATAGTAATTCTTAAAAGATTCATGTGGGGATTAGCACGGTGTCTGCTCATATAGTCACGTTTAATAAATTGTGATTGTTGTGTTGGATGTTATTCAAATGGTGCATTTATATCCCTTATTCAATAAGTATTAATTAAGCAGTTATCTTTTGCCCAGCAGCATACTTGGGGGTGTGGAGGACATATACAAAATATTCAGCCCTGCCTTCAGGGAGCAGACAGTGTAGTTGGAAGATAAAAAAGCACAAACAACATAACAAATAAAATAAATTACACTAAAATACTCTAGGATTTTAGTGGTCGCTGAGAGCTGCACTACCCAGAGAAGGGACTTCCTGGAGAAAAGGGACTTGGCTTTGAACTTGTCCATGTAACTGACATTCCATATGGGATATCTTTGGGTCTATGCCCCCAAATTCCTGCAACCTGAATTGCCCTTCACTCTTTCCACAGCTTTATTCATCCATCTATCCATTCATTCTTGAAATAGAAATTAATAAAACAATAATATGAACATGGCTATTTGTTAGGCACAATGCCTAATAAATACTAAAATAAGACATGATTCTTTCCCTCTGTGTATATATACACTAGCAAATGAAAGAGGATGGGCTGACAACATTATCATTTTCTTCGTGTTTCTTACCCATCTTGTCCCTTGCCCATCCTTACCTCAAGGTCAAATGTCATTTTTCATTCAAATTTTTCTGATGCCTACTTCTCATGACAGAAGATATATTTCTCTCCTACAAATATGTATAACATAGCTTGTTACCTTATATATTTGTTATATAAGTATATAACTTGATTCCCCTCTTGGATTATATAGTTTCTAGGGGCAAGGACCATGTCTCTTTTATTTTCACAGAATTTAATACATAATCTTTGCCTATAGTTGAGGTTCAGTAAGTGTTTTTTGAATGACTTGAGTGAATAGTTGAATAAATGAATGAGAGAATAATGATGGCATTGACAGAAACGAATAGTTAGGATGATAAACTCCTTGAAGAAGAAGAAAGTTTGGGTTTGGATATCGTGACACTTTTTTTTGTTGTGGTTTGTTTGCTTGTTTTGCCCAGTCCTCAGATTTTAGAGCTATAAAAGCTAAATTAGTGAATTAAGTAAGTGATGGAGCCCAGACTTAAACTCAGATTTTTGGGTCCATAGCTATGATTCTTCCTATATTTGATGTATTTCAATGTTGGTAAGGAGGAAGGTGTGGATCTAGGGAATTAGTCAGGTTAAGGGGATTGGACCAGAGATGGTAATTTATAAATATTTAACATAAATAACATGCTTTATCATTAGTGCCTATAAGAAAAAAATTTACATAGTCAAAATGCAAATGATTTTAGGTTTTCTGGTGAACTTCAAGCATCTTTCAAAGCCCATGAGAAACTCTGACTCTTGTCATCTATGTTGAATAGTATATTTACTAGTAGCTATAATGATATGTCAGACTCGAGGGTCATCTCTTCAGAGGAATTCTTCTGAATATAAATTTCATTGATAAGTACCCTTACTTTTATTCATAATACTAAGAGATACACTATGTGGCTCCTGACACCTTATCTCTGCCTCTTAAAAATATTTATCAATTTCCAGGAAGATGGTGGACTAGTAAGACACGGGAATCTCTTCTCCTGAAAAGTAGCTAGAGGAGAGGCTGAAACAGCGCTGAAAAAGATATTCTAGGGTTTAGGAAAGGATGTGAAGGCTGCACACCACCCAGAGGAGAGAGGGACAAAAGAGGGAAATCGCAATGACAGAACCCTGAGTTGGAACCAGCAGCGGCTGCTGCTGCCGGCACCCTCCCCCACACTCTTTAGAATTCTCAGGCCTCTGGGCCTGCAACTACAGACAAAGTGGCCTCCAGGGATCTACCACTCCCGGAAAGGGGAAAGAGACGGACACAGCCTAAGGCTGACTCAGGTTCTGACCCACAAATTTGGGCTGCGGAGCCCCACGGACCCTTCCACATGGTGGTTTGCCCTGAGAGCCTAGGAAGGACTGGAGAAATCTGACCCTCCCAATCTCCCTCTCTTCTAGCCTGGACTAATTGTTGAGGACTCCACAGGAGAGGGGAGAGAGGCCCTGGGGCTGACCCTACTTTTGACTCGCAGGTTTGGTCTGCCCTGTCCCAAGAGCCCTTCCAGGCCAGGTGGGTCTGTGCCATTGTTTGCCTTGGAGCCTGCAAGGGGCTAAAGATATACAAACCTCCCAATCTCCTCCTCTACTAACAGGGACTGATTGTTGAGGATTCAGAGGGGAGTGGAAATATTTCCTAGCTGGGAAAAGGGAGAGGCTGCCAGAGAAGACTGGAGAACTGTCTCAGAAAGTTTGAATTACAAGGCTCTTAGCCCCCAGACAGGAAGCTCTATCACGTTGATCTGGTCTGTGTCACAACAAATACCCTCTGAACAGGCATTGAATTGAGAGCTGCCCATGAGCGCCATCTCCTGGCAGACTAAGAAAGTGCATATAAGAAAATTAAAAGTAAATAGGAGAGGCTTTTCCTGGCCTCTATAGCCTCCCTGCCCAAGGCCCTAGGAACTGACTCTACAACCCATTACTGGGTCCCGTGCCCAGTTTTGAGCAACCAGCAGGACAATCCTAACAATTGAAGTTGAGCCAAAAATCAAAGAGCTGTGGTAACTCACAGCCTCCTGCCACTAAATCCCTATAAAAGACAAAGAGATTGAGCATCTAAGTAAACTACATCATAACCAGATGCCTAAACACCAGCAAAAAATTATGAGCCATACTAAGAAAATAGAAAACATGGCCCAAGAAAAGGAATACATCAAAGTCCCAGAAGAGATGCAGAATTTGAGAGAACTAATCAGTGAAATGAGTACAAATTTCCAAAATCAAATTAATGAGATGAAAGATAATATAGTTAAAGAGATAAATGACATCAAGAAGACATTGAGCGAATGCAAAGAAGAATTTGAAATCCTGAAAAGAAAAGTAACAGAGTTCATGGGAATGAAAGACACAATAGGTAAAGTCAAAAACACATCTGAGGCATATAACAGCAGACTCAAAATGATAGAAGAAAGAATAAGTGATACTGAAGACAGGGCAGCTAAAATTGAAGAGAGAAAAGAACAGAGAGAGAAAAGAATGGAAAAAATTGAGTAGGGGCTTAGAGAGTTGAATGACAACACAAAATGCAGCAACATACATGTCATGGGAGTTCCAGAAGGGGAAGATAAGGGGAAAGGGGCAGAAAGAGTATTTGAGGAAATAATAGCTGAAAATTTCCCAACTCTCACAAAAGAAATGAACTTACATGTCCAAGAAGCACACCATAGCCCAATGAGAATAAATCCAAATAGACCTACGCCAAGACACATACTATTCAGAATGTCAAATGTAAAAGATAAAGAGAAAATTCTCAGAGCAGCAAGAGAGAGGAAAAAGATCACGTACAAAGGACATCCAGTAAGACTTAGTGCAGATTTCTCTTTAGAAATTATGGAGGCAAGAAGACAGTGGTATGATACAATTAGGAAACTGAAAGAGAAAAACTGCCAGCTGAGAATTCTTTATCCAGCAAAACTGTCCTTCAAATATGAAGGTGAGTATAAAGTATTCACAAACAAACAGAAACTAAGAGAGTTTGCAAAAAGGAATCCAGCTTTGCAGGAATTATTAAAGGAAGCCTTAGAATCTGAAAGAAAAAGACAGGAGAGAGAGGCTTGGAGGAGAGTATAGAAGAAAGAAAAGCAGAAAGGATAACCAAAAGAGTAAAAAGAGGGACAAAAACGAGATGACATATGAAAACCAAAGAATACAATGGAGTAAATAAATAGTGCATTTTCAGTAATATCATTGAATGTGAATGGATTAAATTCCCCAATCAAAAGATACAGGCTGACAGAATGGATAAAAAAACATGAGCCATCCATATGCTGTTTACAAGAAACTCACCTCAGACCCAGGGATACAAACAGGCTGAAAGTAAAAGGTTGGAAAAAGATACTCCACACGAATAGTAAACAGAAAAGAGCAGGGGTAGCTATACTAATATCAGACAAAATAGACTTCAAATGCAAAAAAAAAGTGATAAGAGATGCAGAAGGCCATTATATATTAATAAAAGGGACGATCCTCCAGGAAGATATAACAGTCTAAATATCTACGCACCTAACCAGAGTGCTCCAAAATATGTGAGACAAACTCTGGCAAAACTGAAGGGAGAAACAGACATTTCTACAATAATCATTGGAGACTTCAACACTCCTCTCACATCATTAGATAGAACAACTAGATAGAAGATCAACAAGGAAACAGAGAACTTGAACAATATGATAAACAAGTTAGACCTAACAGACATATACAGAACACTGCATCCAAACTCAGCAGATTATACATTCTTCTCAAGTGCCCATGGATCTTTCTCTAGGATAGACCACATATTACGTCACAATTCAGCTCTCAATAAATATAACGAACCACCTTCTCAGATCATAATGGAATGAAACTAGAAATCAATAACAGACAGGAAAAAAGTAAATTTGCGAATGAGGGAAGACTGAACAACACACTCCTAAATAATCAGTGGGTCAAAGAAGAAATTGCAAATGAAATCAGTAATGAGACAAATGAAAATGAAAACACAATGTATCAAAACTTATGGGATACAGCGAAGGCAGTCTTGAGAGGGAAATTAATAGCCTTAAATGCCTATACTAAAAAACAAGAAAGAGCTAAACTCAAAGATTTAACTGAACAACTAGAGAAACTAGAAAAAGAACAGCAAACCAATCCCAAAGCAAGCAGAAGGAAAGAAATAATAAAGATTAGAGCAGAAATAAATGAAAATGAGGACAGAAAAACAATAGAGAAAATCAGCAAATCCAAAAGCTGGTTCTTTGAGAAGATAAATAAAATTGACAAACCCCTCGCTAGACTAACAAAAAAGAAAAGAGAGAATATGCAAATAAATACAATCAGAAATGAAAGGGGGGAAGTTACAAATGACCTCACAGAAATAAAAATAATCATAAGAGGATATTATCAGAAACTATATGCCAACAAACTAGACAACCTCGATGAAATGGACAAATTTCTAGAAATGCACAACCAACCTACACTGATGCTACAAGAAATACAAGAGCTTAACAAACCAATGACAATTAAGGAGATTGAATCCGTCATCAAAAATCTCCCAGCAAAGAAAAGTCCAAGACAAGATGTCTTCACAGGTGAATTCTACCAAGCATTTCAAAAAGAATTAACACCAATCCTGTTTAAACTCTTCCAAAAAATTGAAGAGGAGGGAAAATTACCCCACACATTTTATGAAGCCAACATCACCCTAATACCAAAGCCAGATAAAGATTCCACAAGAAAAGAAAATTACATACCAATCTCTCTAATGAACATAGATGCAAAAATTCTCAACAAAATACTCGCAAATCGAATCCAACAGTATATCAAAAGACTTAAACATCACGACCAAGTGGGATTTATTCCTGGTATGCAAGGCTGGTTCAACATAAGAAAATCAATCAATATAATATACCATATTAACAAATTGGAGGAAAAAAATTAAATGATCATCTCAATAGATGCAGAAAAGGCATTTGACAAAATCCAACATCCTTTTTTGATAAAAATACTTCAAAAGATAGGAATAAAAGGAAAATTCCTTAATATGATAAAAGGCACATATGACAAACCCACAGCCAACATCATACTCAATGGGGAAAGGTTGAAAGCTTTCCCTCTAAGATCAGGAAAAAAACAAGGATGCCCACTGTCACCATTGTTATTCAATATTATACTAGGAGTTCTAGCTAGGGCAATTAGACAAGACAAAAAAATTAAAGGCATCCAAAAAGGAAAAGAAGAAGTAAAACTCTCACTTTTTGCAGATGAAGTGATCCTGTATTTAGAAAATCCTGAAGTATCCACAACAAAGCTACTTGAACTAATAAATGAGTTCAGCAAAGTGGCAGGATACAAGATCAACACGCAAAAATCAGTAATGTTTTTGTACACTAGTACTGAACAACCTGAGGAGGAAATCAGGGGGAAAATTCCATTTTCAATAGCAACAAAAAGACTCAAATACTAGGAGTTAATTTAACCAAAGAAGTACAGGACCTATATGCATAAAACTACAAAACAATGCTAAAAGAAATTTAAAAAGACCTAAACAAATGGAAAGACATTCTATGTTCATGGATTGGAAGAATAAATATCGTGAAGATGTCAATCTTGCCCAAACTGATTTATAGATTCAATGCAATACCAATCAAAATCCCAGCAGCTTACTTTACAGAATTAGAGAAGGCAATTACCAAATTCATCTGGAAGGGTAAGTTCGCCCGAATAGCCAAAAGTATTCTAAAAAAGAAGAGCAATGTGGGAGAAATTTCACTGCCTGACCTTGAAACATATTACGAAGCTACAGTGGTCAAAACAGCATGGTACTGGCATAAAGATAGACACATCGATCAGTGGATAGAATTGAGAACCCAGAAATATACCCTCACCTATACAGTCAACTGGTTTTTGACAAACCTACCAAGCCCACACTAATGGGAAAAAAACAGTCTCTTCAACAAATGGTGTTGGGAGAACTGGATATCTATAACCAAAAGAACGAAAGAGGACCCCTATCTCACCCCCTATACAAGAATCAACTCAAAATGGATCAAAGATCTAAATATAAAAGTTAGGACCATAAAACTACTAGAAGAAAATGTAGGGAAACATCTTCAAGACCTTGTAGTAGGTGGTGGTTTCTTGGACCTTACACCCAAAGCACGTGCAACAAAAGAAAAAAATAGATAAATGGGACCTCCTCAAAATTAAACACTTTTGCACCTCACAGGACTTTGTCAGAAGGGTGAAAAGGCAGCCAACTCAATGGGAAAAATATTTGGAAATCACATATCTGATAAGGGTTTAATATCCAGGATATATAAAGAGATATTACAACTCAACAATAAAAAGACAAACGACCCAATTAAAAAATGGGCAAAAGACTTGAATAGACATTTCTCCAAAGAAGAAATACAAATGGCAAAAAAAACACATGAAGAAATGCTCAACATCACTTATGATTAGAGAAATGCAAATCAAAACTACAATGAGATATCATTTCACACCTATCAGAATGGCCACTATTAAAAAGACAGAGAACTGTAAATGTTGGAGAGAATGTAGAGAGATAGGAACACTTCTTCACTGTTGGTGGGAATGCAGAATGGTACAACCACTATGGAGGACTGTTTGACAGTTCCTAAAGAAGTTGAATATAGACTTGCCATGTGACCCTGCAATACCACTACTGGGTATCTACCCAGAAGAGCTAAGAGCAATGACACGAACAGACATCTGCACACCGATGTTCATAGCAACATTATTCACCATTGCCAAAAGCTGGAAACAATCCAGGTGTCCATCAACAAACTGTGTACTAGTCACACAATGGAATATTATGCAGCTGTAAAAAGAAATGAAGTTGTAAAGCATATGACAACATGGATGAACCTGGAGGACATTATGTTGAGTGAAGCAAGCCAGACACAAAAGAACAAATACCGTATGAATGCGTTACTATGGACCAAATATGTTGTGTAACATACTGTTTGATTCAAAAAAATTTATATGTATCCATAAAAAAAATTTTTTTAACATGGATTTTGATAGAGATAGTGAAAAAAATAAGTTCCCCCAAAATACATAGATCATATAACCTTTTTTAAAAAAATAAAATAAGAAGGACTAAAATTAAAAACTCATGTTGTAGTTTGTTAAAGGCTGCCAAGGCAAAATATACCAGAAATGAATTGACTCTTAGAATGGGATTTATTAATTTATAAGTTTATAGTTCTGAGACTGAGGAAAATGTCCAGCTCAAGGCATCAGGTGAAGCTCTTTCCTCCTAGACCTTCTGTGTTTGATTCTGGACTCCTGTCATATGGCAGGGCACAATGGCAGCATTTGCTGTCTCTACCATCTCCTCTGGGTCTTGTTGTTTTCACCATCTGTCTTCTGTTTCTGTGGCTTTCTCTCTCAGCTTCTGCAAGTTCCTCTCTTAGATCCTGTGTGTCTCTGTGGCCCCTCTTTCTGTATTTATCCCATTTATAAAGGCCTCTAGTAAGATGATTAAGACCAACCCAGGGTCATGCCCTATTGAAGTGATGTAATAAAAAAGAATGTCCCTTAACTGAATCTAATCAAAAGGTCCCATCTACAATAGTTCATACCCACAGAAATGGATCAGTTTCAAGAACATGATTTTCTGGGGTACATACAGTATTAAATTACCTCACAAACCCTTAGACTTCCATTTTTGGTCAACATAAACTAACAGGGAATAGATATTTTTCCTTCTTGAAACAACTAAAAAATGGGCAAAAATACAAAACAACAGTTTGCAAGATACTGGTCACCATATAACTAAAGACAGTGATCTTTGAGATACAGGAAAGAACTGAATTGAGTTCCATGAGTCTCAGCCTACTGCAGTGAGATAGTTTGCAGTCCAGGGCACAGAGAGGGGGGACCCCACCCAAGAGGCTCCCTCAGTTGAGACAGTTGAGAGTCTAGGGGAAAACAAGGTGGATAGTTTTCAGGACAGAGTAACAGAGGAGAGAGCACAGATTGAGGATTCTGGAGAGCTGCCGAGAGTACCTGTTGTATTATAAAGAATGTGGCTGGTCTAGGTCCCCAGTTCCTGGGAAATGCTTTTTAAATATTTGGAATTTCCCAAGATAAGTGTGTCTTTTATTATTCTAGGTAGGCCCCAGACCACATCTGATAGTTTATACTAAGGAGATGACTCAGGGTAGGGGACTGGCCTTCCTAGAAAGACCAACTGTATGATTAGGGGATTAGCCTGACCTCCAGGAAGGGGAAGGGGGCATTGATTTCATCTTTGAATACATCAATCAGGCTTATGTAATGAAATCCCAATAAAAAATTGGACACTGAAACTTGAACAGAGCTTCTATGATTGATAATATGCATTGATATGTCAGGAGGGTGACACATTCTGACTACACAGGGAGAAGATATGGAAGCCTTATGCAGACCTCACCCTATGCATCATCCTGTTGGCTTCTCCTGATTTACATTCCTTTTTTTGCTATAATAAACCTATAATCAAGAATAGCACTTTTCTGAGTTCTGTGAATTGTTATAGTAAATTATTGAGGGGGTGGTGAGAACCCCCTAATTTGTAGTCAGTTGGTCAGAAGTGAGGGTGACACTGGCAACTTCTGAACTTGCTTCTGGTATCTGAGTAAGAACAATCCTATGGATTGCTCTTAACTTGTGGAGTCTGACCAAAATCCAGGTAGAGTCAGGAATGCATTGTAATTGGTGCCTGACATTCTTTCAGTACCCCTCTGCTGTTTAACTGAGTCATTGCTTCTGTCCTTCACAACAAGAAAAAAAGATGATGAAACTTAAAATCAATGACTTTCCCCCTTCTATTTGAATCTATAGTTAGTATTAAAATTGATAGGTGTATGTCCAAGAGACTTAAATCTTCAGGCTGTCCATGTGCCAGCTGGGCCCTGAATCTAAACAGAGTTACAATACCTACTCTCCAGTTCATTGGATTTACCAAGGACAACTAACTAGGAGATGATGATGGACAATGAACATTCCAAGGAACAGAGAGAATATGCAACTGCAAGCAAGATAGTCCCATCCAGCAAGCAGATGTGGCTCAAGCAATTGGGCTTCTGCCTACCACCCGGGTTCAGTTTCCGGTGCCTCCTGGAGAAGCGAGCTGGCCCGGCCAGGCAGGTGCAGTGAGCTGATGCAAGATGATGCAACAAAAGATGAGAGTTACAACAAACCAGGGAGCTGAGGTGGTTCAGGTGATTGAGCGCCTCTCTTCCACATGGGAGGTCCTGGGTTTGGTTCCTTGTGCCTCCTAAAGAGAAGATGAGCAGACACAGAGAGCATACAGCAAATGAACAGAGAGAGCAGACAGCAACTGCAAACAATGAGGGGGGAGAATAAATAAATAAAATAAATCTTAAAAAAAAAAAAAAAGATAATCCCATACATCTGCCCCATGGGATCTAAAGCCTTCTCAATTAGAGGTGGAGTATGCATCACCATCCCAGAATCCTCAGGAGGATTGGGGAATGAAAGAAGGAGTAGAGTAGACTTACTGGTATTCTACTATAGACTTATTGTGATTCTAGCAATGGAAGTACTTACATCATTGATGTGGAGGCAGTGGCCATTGGAGGTTCTGAAGGGAGGGAGAGGGAAAAACAGGTGTAATATGGGGGCATTTTTGGGATTAGGAATTGTCCTGAATGACATTGCAATGACAGATACAGGCGAGTTATCTTGCTATAATTTACAAAATTGTGTATGAGAGAGTGTAAACTACAATGTAAACTATAATCCATGCTTAGTGGCAATGCTGCAAAATGTGTTCATCAATTGTAACAAATGTGCCACACTAATGAAGAATGTTGTTAATGTGGAAAAATGTGGGAGGGGTAGGGAGCTGTGCATATGGGACTCCCCTATATTTTTTATGTAACATTTATGTAATCTAAGTATTTTTTTTAAATTAAAAAGTATATTAAAAAACCAATTACCTTTATTGGACCAATCAGAGAACTTAGGTGACAGGACAATCTGGCACCTTGGTGTGTGGAAAGAGAGGAAAATACAGAGAATTACAGCTCAGATCTGTTTACCTGGAGCAGAAACCACTGGAACCATAAACTGATGGGAACACTTAAATGGTAATTTTGATGAATTTCTTAAAGCCAAGCCAAGAAACTCCTGGGGACACAGTCTTAGGGGTGTCTCCCAGATTTTTATGGGTTTTACCTCTAGGAAACCTACCATGCTCTCATGGTGGAGAGCTGAGAAAGATCTCTTCATTCCTCTGACAGGAGAAGGGGATGACCACACATTGTGAAATATGCTCAGAGTGTTCTCTGTAACAAATGCTTATTCACCAGGGTAAAAGACTGTCGGAGCCTCATCTCACCTGGGAGAAGGACATTCTTCCCACTGCAGCCCCCGCTAGCCTTCTTGTCTTGCTAAGGGAGAAAAAAAAGAGCAATACCACTGGACAAACACTCGTGAAGGTCACAGTCCCAAGGCCCAGACCTACTGAGATTTAATCATAAGATTAAATAAGATTATAGAACACTATCCCTTCGCCGTACATTACCATTACTACAACAGGGCTTCAGTATAACAGTGGATTATAAGTGAAAAATCTGCAATACATAAACTCTCTCTGAGGAGGAGTACTTAGGGAAGTCCAGTGTCAATAGGGGAGACAAAAACAAAGGCACTACAGGAACTTGAAGCCTTTGGCACTTATAGCTACATCAAACATTAAACACAGCCCAACTCCTAGTGAGATAAACATAAAACCTCACACTATAGGCCTTTTATCGTGGTTTCAATTCCTGATACATCATGTCTGGCTTTCAGCAAAAAATTACAAGGCATGCCAAGAGACAAGAAAAAATACAGTCTGAAGAGACAAAGCAAGCATCCGAACCAGACTCAGATATGAATGATTTTGTAAATATTTAACAGGGAATTTAAAGTAACTATGATTAATATAAGAGCTCTAATGGAAACAGTAGACATCATGTAAAACAGATTGGCTATGTAAGCAGTGAAATGGAAACTCTAACAAAGTATCAAAAGGAAATGCTAGATATTATAAACACTGTAACATAAATGAAGACTGGACACAGAGAAGGGAAGTATGAGTGAGCTTGACAATATGGTCAATAGAAACTTTTCTAACTAAAATGCAAGTAGAAAAAAAGAATGAAAAAAAACCCAACATCCAAGAACCTTTAGACAATTTCAAATGTAACATACGTGCAATTGGCACACGAGAAAGAGAAGAAATGGAGAACAAGCAGAAGAAATTGAAGTAATAATAGCTAAGAACTTTCCAAAATTGACAGACATCAAGTCACAGAGAACGCCAAGCAGGATAAATACCAAAACTTGGCAAAAGATTTGAACAAATACTTCATTAAAGAAAAAGTATGATGATAAAGAAGCATATGAATCAATGCTTAGCAACATTAGTCACTAGGGAATTTGAATTAAAATGACAATAAAATACCACTAGACACCTATAAGAATGGCTGAATACATTATGTTGGTAAGGATGTGGAGGACAGTAACTCATACTCTGCTGGTAGGATTGCAAAACAGTACAGTTTGGAAAATAATTTGGCAGTTTCTTTAAAAGTTAAATGTATACATTTACCACTTAATCCAGCAATTCCATGCCTAGGCATTTTCCTTCCAAAAAAAAAAACAAAACCATAAATTGTGTCCATATAAAGATTGTAGATGAATATTCATAGAAGTTTCATTTGTAAATGAACAAAACCAAAAACAACCCAAATGTCCATCAATAAGTGAATGGATAAACAAACCGGTATATCCATATGATGGAATAGTGCTCACCAATAAAAAGGAATGGACTATTGATACACACTACAATATGGATGAACCTCAAAATAATTATGCTGAGTGAAAGTATCAAGATAAATAAGAGAACATACTCTATGAGTCCACTTATATGAAATTCTAGGAAATGCAAACTAATGTATAGTGACAGAAAGCAGATAAGTTGTGTGTGAAAGGATAGGAAGGGGAGAGAGGAAGGAATTACAAGGGTGCATGAGGAAACTTTTCAGGTTTATTGTCTTGACCATGGTGATGGTTTCACAGGTATCATATCGATGTCAGAGCTTATCAACTTAGATAGTTTTAAATTGTGCAGTTTATTATATGTCAAATATGCTTCAAGAAAGCAGCTAAAACAAACCATTTAGGAATACAAACAAATGAAATCATGAAAATGATAAGCAACAGGGTTTACGATCAAGTTTACTACAATGTGAACTATGGTCCCTGCTTAGTGGCAAAGCCCCAGGATGTGTATATCCATTGCAGGTGATGTGCCACACTAATGAAAGATGTTTATGTGGGATGTTATGGGAGGTGTGGGAGGTGGGGAACATGGGAATCCCTGTAATTTTTGTGTAATATTTATGTAATCTAAGCATCTTTTAAAATATAAAAAAAATAAAAATAAAAATAAAAAATAAAATAAAATAAAAGCAACAGGACAAAAAAAAAAGATCAAGTTTACATCAGGTTGGAGCAGTAAAGGAGATGGGTGGATTATATGATTAAATGTAGATTACTGTCAAGGCCATAATTTTATTTTGGGTGGTGGGTTTGCATATTATTAATATATTATTAAGACATAACTAATTAATTAATTAAATTTGAATCATGTTTGGACTGATAATGAGATTGTTTCATGAGCCATGAATTATGATTAATGTATTTGAGGTTTATTCAAAGAAAAATAGCCACATTTTAAACAGAATATTTTCATTCAGACTTTTCTGACATAATTTGGGTGTCCCTATAGAAACAAATCCATCCCTACAATCTCATTTATTCATCTTTTCTTTTTTAAAAATTATCATAAGTAACATTTTTATCAAACAATTTAAGAGCAAGGGGAACACAATTGGAAGACATGCTACATGTGGAGTACCTTGTCCACATGATGGCAATACTGAGCAAACAGTGATTTTTTTTTTTTTTTTTTTTTTTTAACTTATTGGTTTATACTGGAAGCTGAGTAAGTCACTGACTTGTGATTTACATGTTAGTGGGGTTGGTTGGTCCCTGTAACTGCTTATGTTTATCACTATTCATACCAAAAGGGACACTATACCAAGAGTTTTTTTAGTCACTCAAACCCATAGAATTACATCTTTTTTGAGTCGTTGCTATCACAAACAGGTTATATGATCCAACTTGAGATGATTTGCTTCTCACACTTTCTTAGAATTTGAAAATTTCTTATCACAGTAGTTACTTGACTTTTTCCTCTTTTGTTTTTTCATGGTGTCATCATCTGTTTTGAATGCATCTAGCCTGAAAAGCTAACAAAGAGTTTACCAAAATTGAAAAGGCCTTTGAAACATCAAGGAAGACAAAATCTCTGCCCTTAGGAAATATGCACGAGAATGCGAATTGACATCCCATAGGCCAAATCAACCAGCAGAAGACATACTTTTCTTTTAAGCAATTTTAATCAATTGTTTTTAAAAGCTTAATTTAAATGCCTGTTGAAATATTCATTCTCATAGTTCACTACAGTATCTCTGCAACAAGCACACACCCAAACTCATACCTATCTCTTTCTCTCCCATTTTCCCTACTCAGTTTCACACATTTGACTTCTAAAGACATTTGACTTTAAACCCAAAATATTGATTCAATCTTGTATTTTCTGAACCTCATCTATGAGACAGATACCTCTAATGATGGAATTTATAGAGATGACTAAATGACTAAAATATGGTTCTTATAATCTTGGTCTACTTAAGTGGGTAGATGGGTGGGAAGATTTGAGCAATGGAACAGATAGAAGCATTTAAAAAATTTAGTACTGTTGTGGCAACGGATGTAGGCCATTTTAAATCAGCACACACCACTCAGAACTGAGTGGGAGAGAGTGTGGTCTACAGTGTGAACTGTGGTCTATGGTTGGTGGCAAGGCTCCAGGATATGTAAGTTCATTGAGGGTGGTGGGCCACACTTGTGGGAGATGTTTGTGTGGGATGTGGTGGGAGGTGTGGGAGGTGGGCAACATGGGAATCCCAGTGGGTTCCGTGTAATATTTTGGGTAATCTAAGCACCTCTTAAAATATATGTATATATATATAAATAACATTTTTATAAGCAAATACACATATATGCATATATATTTATATATCATTTTGCAAATGTTTGTATGTATTGTGAGAATTTTGATTTTTACCCACAATAAAAATAAATTAAAAAAAAAATTTAGTAAATGCAAGCAAGAGGGGGTATACAGTGACCAAGTGCTATGGGAGACATTTTTCCTAAATGGCCATGGGACCCAAAAGGACCCTGCCTGGGGAATTCAGCACAGGAAAAATCCTTCATAAAGGAGGTGACATCTGAAAAATATTTAATTAATGCAAAGATGTAAAGGAAGGATGGACATTTTGGTCAAAGGAAACGTGCAAAGATCTGTAGTGAGAAAGCAGAATGGATTCAGAGAAGGAAGTGTTCAGAGCTGTTGCAGGATTGTTGGCAGGAGATAATTTTGGAGCATAAGTGATGGCCAGTTGATAAATGGCCCTATAAACCATGCTAAGGAATTTGGATATTATCTCTTGGAAAGTGGAAGACATAGAAAATTGTAAGATGTGAAGTGATCAGCCCAACTCTTGAGGACATTAGGGAAGGGATAATGAAAATGTTAATAATAATAATAAAGGCTTCTGATTATGAATAACAAGGAAGTAAAGAAAGCATCTTAATTTGGTTAGGAAACTAAGTGGTGGTGATAATAGTGATCTGATTCTTGGAGCCCTTTAAAAAGAAATCAATAAAGAAATAGTGTAAAAGTACCAATGTTACTGGATTTTTGTCTAGGTTCTTGACTATGCTGCAGAAATGAATTACACGAGCATGTTGAGCTAGTTAGGCCAATAATTTATTAAGGTAGGGAGGGAGGAGAAATGGGAGAAAATAACAGATCAATGGGTCCCACAGAGAGGAAGGGGCTGAAGAGTGATAAAGAGGGCTGGCTTATAGACTACAATTTCCCATTATAGATTATAAATGCCTAGTTTTTATTTGCATGTTGATCCATGGGGGGTGACATGGTGAGAGCAGGGCACAGAAGGCAAGAGAGATTCAGCCTTCATGCCTGCTTTTTGAACCATTAATTATTCTGCGCCTTTGCTAATGGCATGGGAGGAGTCCCAGCTGTTTGCTGTTTTGATTGATTACGCTACCCATCAATCCCCTGGGAGGGTACAATGATAATGTCCCTGGAGAATATCTGGGACTTCTCCTGGCTTCCGGAGGAAACCTCATTCTGGATGGCAGAATTTTGTGAGGGTCTTCCAGCAGCCATCTTGGGGTATTGATATCCATGTGGACTTCTTGCTAGGTTCCATATCTATCTATTGATTTCCTATGTTACTAGCCTGCTTCAACAATACTTCCAGGATAGCCAAAATAGGGAGCATTCAGGGTGGTGGCTATAGCACAAAATTGTGAATATAATTAAAATGACTAAAGTGCATATTTGAAAGTGGTTACAATGGGAAATATTAATTTGTATATATCTTTACCAGAATAAAAATTTTAAAAAGCCATAGAGCTATAGATCTGTACAACAGAAAAAGTGAACCCTAATGTAAACTATGGACTATGGTTAATAGTATACTTATAATAATATTGTTTCACCAATTGTAGCAAAAGTAGCACACTAGTGCAAAGTGTTAATAATAGGGAAAACTGCGTGTGAAAAGGGTAAATGAGAACTCTGTATTTTCTGCATGATTTTTCTGTAATCCTACAACTTCTCTATTAAAAAAAAAAACAAAAAACACCAAGAGTGAGAAAGTAGATTTGGCCCTGAATATACTTTCCAAAGGCCTAATTGGCCTTTGGGCTCACTGGTGCTGAAGAATAATCAAGTATTTGAGAACTTTGCCACTCCTAATAAGATACTAAGGGAGAAGGCACATAACATTAGATTAAACCAAGGTGTTTTAAATTAAGTGTTCCACTGCTAAAATCAAATAAAAGTAATTGTGGTCATTTCTCTAGTTTTAGAAAAATTTGAATTAGCTGACAGAAGATTCTCAAATTTAAGCTATTTTTTATACTTTTCCTTAAACTATTGTCTACTACTTGGCTGTATCAAAATTTAGTATAAAATGCTATGTGACATCATTCACTTATTCAACAAATATTTATTGAGTGTCTACTACATGCCAGGTACTTTTCTAGGTGCTAAAGATACTCTAGGTAGAAAAACAGAAGACTGCGGGATACAGATGATAATCAAATGAATAAAATGTGTGTGTGTCAGATGGTGATAAGTATGGGCTATGGAGAAATGAAGAGTGCTGGAGTGAATTATAGTATACAATAGTGTGGTTTGGAAGGCCTTGCCATGAACATGATCTTTGAGCAAAGGGCAGGAGTTGAGGGAACACGCTGTCTGGGGGAAGAACATTCCAAGCAGAGGGACCAGCAAGGCAAAGATCCTAGATGAGAGCATGCTTGGTGTGTTAGAGACTCATCAGGAAAGACTTGGAGTGAGAGACTGGTGTGAGCAAAAGGTAGAGTAGAAGATGACGTCACAAGGATGTTTGAAGTCCAATGGCGCTCTATAGGCCATTATATGAACTTTGGATTTTACTCCGAAGTGAAATGGGAAAAACAAAAACAAAAACATTGGAGGATTTTGAGCACAAGAGTGTTGTGATTTGTTTTAAAATGATCACTCTGGCTTCTGTATTGGGAATTGATTATGATGAGATAAAAACAGGAGTATGGTAAGCAATTAAGAAGCTAAGCAATAAATCTAGGGAACAAGTCAATTTATATCTCTGGGCTTCTCACTTTTACCTGTAAGATAAGGGGTTGGATGATCTCCAAGTTCCCATTCAGACTTAACTCCAGTGCATCCATAAAGCTAACAAAAGCAGATTAGAACTTAATGCTTCTTTTTTTTTTTCCACCTCATTGTTATAATTTCTTCCATTGCTAGAATCACCATATGTGAACAACAGAATACCATCAAGTCCACTTTAGCCCATAGTTCTTCCCCCAGTCCTGAGGGGACTGGAATGGTGATGTCCACTCCACCTCCAAGTGAGAGAGGGCTTATATCCCATGGATATGGTGGGTGGGATGATCGTTCCTGCAGATGCAGGCCCTCTCCATTCCCTGGGATGGCCGTTGCCCATCGTTGTCTCCTCGCCAGGTGACTTGGATGAGTTCATTGAGCTGTAGGGTAGGTAAAGGAAACCATCTTCTGAAAAGCATGTGGATATTTCTTTGTAGAAAGTCTTTTTAAAGATCTATTTCTTTATATAATTGCACTCTGGCCCTCTTCATTAATTTACCAGTTCAACGAATATTTACCTAGAGTCCAATCTGGGCAATTCAGGGAAAGGATAGTTAGAAAGCAGCTTGAGACTAAACCATCATCCTTAATAATTTTGCTAGGAAGATCCCCCAAACAATTTCTCTTTTCAACTCAAGTATTTTATGAGAAGCACAATAGGATAAACATGATTGCTTACCTGAGAGTTTCCTCTAATGGAATATATATTGCTTCAGTGCTGGGTCTGTATATTTGAGAGAAGTTACTATGTATAGAGCCTAGGAAACTTAAGGCACTTAATAAACCAGTCTCTTCAACAATACTTCTGAAGAATAAGGCAATTTTAGCATCTTCATGTATACTTCAGATCACTCAAGTGAGTCATGTAGTCATATAGATTCTAGCTCCATTAATTTTTCTTTTTAACAGCTTGTGAAGTAAGCCTGTCTGGGGACATCCTAGGCAGTTTCCGTGGCTATGGGAGGGTCAAGCTAAGGAAGGGTGGAGAGCCAGATCCACCCCTTTCTGGCCTAGAGAATACCTCCCACTCCACCTCCAAGTGCCACTATATTCTCAAATTTGGGGGTGGAGTAGTACAGTGAGGTTGGAGTCACTTCCCATTATTTTCTAGTCCCCTCACCTCTCAATGAGGAAACAACTGTTAAATCGTATTGGGCAAGTGGTAGGCACCCAATAAGTATTTTCTGTCTCGAAATCATAATATAGGCTCCAGAGGGTGTAATTTAAATGTTATTTATTGGCTTGAGAATGATGAATACAGCTTCCAAAAGTATCTCTCTCATTTACTCCTAAGAAATAATTAACCCATTAAGAGACAATAGCTAAAAATTTGATTAGGCAGACATTTATTCCACTAGAATATAAGCTCCAGAGGACAAGTGTTTGATGTTTGGTTTATCGATATTTCCTAAACCCCTAGAACAGTACTAAGCACATAGTAGATAGTAAATATTTGTTGAGTGAATAAATGAGTGAATTTTCAAGGGCCTTAAATGCACACTCAGGGTTTGGGCATGTCAGTTTTGCCTGACATTTCAGAATTTTTGAGTCCTGAAATGAAGAAATTAATGTAAAAAACAAACCAACCATGTATCTTTTACATTAAATTTATGTCAGAGGAGGAAATAGTGCCTGATATCCATGTATGTAGATGCAAAGATATCCACAAATAAGTATTTTAATGAAAGATACTTTGGCTTTTCTACATATTTTTAAAAGATGGAAGTTAGAGGATATGGAGGCTCATACATCTTTTCTTTGTGGTAGCCTGTTCTTCTACTTATCCTTATTGTGTCCACTAATTTTTTTCTCATTTTTGTCATCTATAAATCAGATCATTGTAGTCATTTTTCAACACATATTTACTCAGTGTATCTATGTTCCAGACACTGTTCTCAGTGCTGGGGACATCAATGAATAAAATAGACAGATACTTCTGCCCTTATTGAGTTCCAGCTGTAGCAGGGAAGACAGACAAAAATAAACATAAAAATAAGCTATTAAAATTATTAGAAGTTGATATGCTAGGGGAAAAAAGAAAAAGTAGAGCAGAGCACTGATGATAACCCCACCATCTAAGTGCTTGCCTACATTTAGGTCCCACAACCTGGCCATCCTTGCCTCCAGAAGCACAGACAGATCCATCTGGAGAGACAAGTTCAGGGTTCAGGTAGCCTGTGTGGCTGATATGGTTGGTCTTCAGCTTGTGGCTAGCCAGGTTCCCTACCTTGACCAGCATGTCCCAGCCTCAGGAGATGATGTTGGGGTTGCTGCTGTTGGGTGAGAAGCGGACACAATAACCACTCTGAGGGGTCTCATCCTGGACAATGTCTTTCTCCCTGAAGACTGTGGTGTTCTGGGGCTGGCTGCCAACAGTCCTTGTGTCACATGGCAGAGCACATAATGATATCTTCTTTCTCCTCTGGGTTCTGTTGACTTTCAGTTTCTTGCTCTTCCTGTGACTTTTCTCTCTCTATGTCTGAATTTCATTCTGCTTATAAAGAACTCCAATATTCTGGATTAAAGCCCAAACTGATTCAATTGGCCACACTTCCTTCTTCCTGATCTTTTGGGAAAGGCTTCAGTATTTTGACTTCAAAATGCTTCTATGGTGATCCATAGGTGTGGTCTCTGTTCAGTTCCTGTAGTCTTAGGTGGGCTGTTTGGAGTTTGCCTCCTGTGTGTGTAGTTCAGGAGTCAGCCAGAGATTTGGGCAGAATTTATATATACAATTTGAGTTTCCATTCTGTGGCTTTCTTCTGGATATACCCCCTCACTTTCCAGCTGCTGTAGAACACCAAATGTTGTCCTTAGATTCTTAAAACCACTAGACAGAAGATTTCTATCTGAATTTCAGCTGCTCTATAGCTAGAAAATCCTCCAAAATGGGGAACTCATCCAGTGCCATTCGTTTCCTTCAGATACTTACTCCCCTCCAAATTCTACCTGGCTCTCTATTGCTTTCAAATAGTTGTTTTTTAAAAATAATTTTTACAAAGTTTATAGTTGTGAGACGTTTGGTCCAATACGAGCTACTTGTCCATCACCAGAAGTGGAACCTGTAGTGCTTTTGTTTTAGTTTACTAAAGCCTACCAAAGCAATAAACCAGAAATGGGTTGGCTGTTTACAATAAGGATTTATTAGTTTAAAATCTTACAGTTTTGAGGCCAGCAACAATATCCAAATCAAGGCTTCCTCAGGAGATGTTTTCTTCCCATAGACTGACACATGGTGGCATCTCCCATCTCCTCTGGGTCTCATTGCTTACGCTTCTGGCTTCCTCTTTCCTGGATTCCATTGATTTCTGCTTCTTGCTCTCTACTTCTGTGGCTTTGCTCTGTCTCTGAGCCTCCTCTCTTCATATTACTCCAGTTTATAAAGAACTCCAGTAAAAATATTAAGACTTACTTTGGGTCATGCCCTACCGAAGTGATCTAATCAAAAGGAAGGTCCTTCAACTGAATCTTATCAGAAAGTCCCTTCTTCAATAAGTTCACACCCACAGGAATGGATTAGCTCTTAGGACATGATCTTTTCTGGGATAATCCTAAATGGTGTAGTCAAAATAGTCCTCACTGGGAATGGGATATTCTATGAACAAAAGTGTTTTATAACCATCATGAGAAAATTGATGCTATTGAGTTTCATGATTGTTTTTTCTCTTCATTTCATGTGCCCCAGGGTAAGTTTTCAGGAGACTTTTAGTAGCACCCCAACAAAAGCATGAAATGTATTTATTTCTTCTACTCATACAAGAATAAGTATGCTTGATTATAAAGTATTTGATGCTTTTTTTCTTATGTTTAGACATGTATTATTTAATCTAGGAATAGAATTACATTTGTAAATTTAGAAGAAGCAGTACATTACTCAGGACATTTAACGTTTATGAAGTGTTTTGATTAGTAGGGATGGGAGGGCCTCTCTGATTTTAATTTTTTGATGGTATTTAAAATGATTAATATTTATTATGACTTCTACATGATAAAGAGGAAAAACTGTTTTTAGAGCAAAAAAAAATATGTATATTTAAATTCCGTACACCCCCCACCTTAGTCTTTTGAGAGTCTCTTAACCTCTTCTTTGAGCCTTATCTTTAAAATGGGGGTGATAATACTTTTTTTTTCATTAGTTCCAGGTATCTATGAGATCAAAATAGAAAACTAGTGTGACTGTAACATGAATATTGTAAAGCACTATTGAAATGTAAAATATACTAATTTATTTGTTGCTCTACACTGTACGTTACGTAATAAAAGATGCATCTCTCCTGGCAAGAGGCTTACGTGAGATTTAAACTACTGCTAAAATAATGTGGCATTACATAAAAATGATGTATGAATTGGTTTCCTTGATTTTATGGAGTTAACATTTTAAATCTACTCATGAGACTCTATTACCATTAGACTGAATAATGCCAGCTTTATAAATCCTCTATGTCACACTTTTGTGTGTGTCCAAGCATCTGTCTTTTTTTTCTTCAAAATCATCTTTATTTGAATTCATAAATACATTATTTTAATAGACTAATCTACTTTGCTATTATTCTCAGAATACATGGGTTATAATATTTAGTACATTAGATATTAAAACTGGTATATGGTTTTGGAGTGACCTGAAAATTTGCATTTCTAGCCAATTCCCATGATTCTGTCTTTAAGGCTAGAATTCTTTGATTTATTCAATTTTTTAAAAAGCCAAACATGAAGACAAATGTGTGCTAATTTTCAAACCATCCATGATCATCTTCAAGATAGTATAGCATCTACTTTCCCACTTCGTATTTCAAATGTCAAGGCTTTGCTCCACTTCTCTCCTCAAATCTGAGGTATTTTGGAAATCTTTTGAGAAGTCTGTGAAACAAAGGTACAAAATGTAAGTGTAATTCACCAATAGATTAAAACAAGACGAAGCGCATTTTTCTTGGACATGTGGTAAACTGAACCTAGGTCCAGATTGGAATGCTCGAGAGAGCTGTTTCCTGCATGGTTTGTCTCCTCAGTCATTGTCTACAGGACTCCGAGAAGCTATAGGAATATGCAGGTGCAGGCTTGAGGCCGGCTTCATCTCCAACGTTGTGGAGTGGGACCGTGCAGCACTGGGCAGGGCCCTGTGCTCCCCTGTGCCACCTGGACAGAGCCCGGGGTGAGTGATCTCCTGGGTTATCCACGTTGGAAAGCATCTGTCCTCTAATCAAGTATTACTTAAATAGCTTAAGTCAAGATTTTTCTGAAATATTGATCTGAATTGAAGTTTATGAAATACGCAAGCGGACAGGTCTGTAATCACCAGTCACCAGTTACTGATGTTAGCCTCCCAAATTTTCACATGCTTACATTTCTTCTCAAGCGTTTCACCTAGTGTGAGAGATGAAATTATTTGTTACAGCTTCAGTGATATTTTCAGTGATGGGAATAAGCACAGATCAGTAGATGCTAAGTTCAGTGTAGCTTAGAGATATTGGTAAGAGAATGACTCTCAAAATCTCAAAAGCTCAAAATCTCAGTAGAACCAACAGTGAGTTCACTTAATCAGTGGCTCAGTTCATATATACATTGGCTAGTCTCGAACTCAGAAATGAAATAATTTGAGGCCTGAATCAAAACTGAGACTCAAATGCAATTTTTTAAATTTACAAAGCGTATGATTTCATTGTAAAAAAAATCATGGCATAAAGTTTCTCATGCCTGGTGCTGACTGAAAAAAATGAACCATCATCATCATCATCATCATCCAGACAACATTCCACCAACCATGGTTAAAAAAAAAAAAAAAAAAAAAGACTAATTTTGTCCTCAAAATAGTAAATTAGATATGTATTTTTTTCATTAAAAATTTATTGAAGTATATCATTCACATAAGAACATAAATGAAAAAATAAGTGTATAGTAAAGTTGTAAACTTACAAAACTAGCATGCATAGCATCATCAAACAGGCTCCCATACGTCACCCCACCACCAACACTTTGCATTGCTGTGAAACATTTGTTACAAACTATGTCAAAATATTATTACTAATATAGCCCCTATCTTTACATTCACTGTATTTTCCCCCCAACCCACACGATTATTAACACCCTGTATTAGTATTATATATATATTTTTTTATAGTTCAGAGAAAATGTTCTCATATTTGTTCTGTTAACCACAGTCCATCCTCCACCACAGGATTCACTGTGTTATACAGTCCCATGACTTGTGCAATCCGTTCAGTGTGGCTTTCATTTTCATCACAGAGCTGTGCTGTCATCAGCTCAGTCCATTTTAGAATGTTTTCATTACTCAAAAGGAAAAATCCCATATTCCGTTATACCTCCTTTTTTTGTCCCTTAGAATTGAATATCGTCTTTGCCATTGCAGCAAAAATATTACAATATTACTGTTAACTATTGTCCATAAGTTACATTAGTTGTAATTTTTTCATGCATCACCATATTCTTAGCACTTTATAAAATAAGAACATTTTTATATTTATACATTAACCACAATCTTCATCTACCACCAAAATTACTGTTATACATACCCTAGATTATCCTCTAGCTTCCTTTCAATTGACATTTCTATTTCTGTCCCTAGACTACCCCTTTCAGCCACAATCATATTTATAAATCAGCACTGTAAATTATATTCACTATAATATGTTACCATCAACTCTACAATAAACCTTATTAAAAATCCTACGTACATTAAGCATCAGCTCCCTTTCTCAACCCACATCCTGTTTCCTAGTAACCTATACTCTAGTGTTTACTTCCATGAGTATACTCATCATATTTAGTTCATATTAGTGAGATCATACAATATTTGTCCTTTTGTGTCTGGCTTATTTTTTAAAGTATGATTAGAACACATGTAATGTGATTATAGCTTCAGAGAAAACAGAGGGTTACTCTGATAGAATGTCATAGAATGAATGCAGTTACTTTAAGTAAAAAACTGTTGAATGAAGAAACATTCCAAAGATCCAGTTTCTATTTGACTATAATTCAAATGACTTTTTTTTACATGTTTCAAGGACTTGATAGTGCAATGATGGTAAATTGGATCTATTCAAACTAGGGTGGCACTTTTAAAATACAGAAGAGCTACGGCGTAAGGCATAGCTCCTCGAAACCGAGGGCTTTGGTCATGTTCAAATAATTATGTCTAAGTCGCGTCCATTGTGTAATGGACAAAGGAACTTTTATGTAACAAATATACCTTCATTTCAATATCTTAGGCACATGGGTTAACTGTTAGGTTATTAGTAACCTAACTTACTCTGCATGAAGTAGTAAGAACCTCTCTTATATTTCTAAACTTATAACTTACTTTTCAAAACGAGATGATTAGCATCCCATATCTCATTTGATTAGTTCGTTACTCAGGTTATGTTATTTTCCTTCCATGTAGGAAACCAAAATGATATTTTGAATTTTGATATGCTGATGCTTTAGGGAAAGGATTTGTGAGAGAAAGAGAGTAAATATGTGTCTTCTATATTTGTTTTTTGTCATGTTATTTGAAAGGAAGCTAGATACTAATGATGTTATGAATATTTTTACACACTAACAAAACCCTTTTAAATTTCCAATGCTTGAAGTAGTTAATAGAGTCTTATTAATGGAGATGCCCTTTATAGGAGAAACATGAAATTAAAACCTCTAAATTTGAAAACATATTGAGACAAAGACATATCACTTGACTGTTACAAGATCTCATTGGTATTGTTTTAATTTCACCAATTTTCCTCTATCACTAGACCAGCCATCTCTGGCCCTGTAATTATATATGTTCTTATAGCAGTTAATTGCAATCATTAGTTAAGAGCACTTTGTCTTACTTGTTTTGGTGGCATGAAAAGAGAGAGAGTAATGATTTTATAAATTTCTTGGAATCATAGATGTTCTGGCTATAGGTCCTCAGATTTCGTTTTCAAGACTTCAATATAAATAACAATTTAAAAGTATAACAATTTTATTTGCTTTTCAGACCATGTGAATGAGCGAACAATATGCAATGGAATTGCCCCTGAAAAAGATGTAGATGGATTTCATATTATCAATATTGGAAGACTGTGCCTTGATCAGCATTCTCTCATACCTGCTACTGCCAGTGCTGTCTGGGAAATAATTAAAAGAACAGGTAATTTGTGGTTTACAGGGAGTAGATGCTAAATTCTGAACTGAGTATTTTTGCAGTTCCTTGATGGAAGCACCTTAGTCCTATGGAGTGACAGAAAATGATAAGCCATAAAACTTTCATCATTAGAAAGATATAAAGTTATAGAAGTGAAAGAATAATTGAAAATAAAATAAAATGAGGAACATGTGCCAGATTACAAATAACTGCAGTGGCACCTTGTAGGGAGTGGTTTTTCCAAGCTTAAACTCTAAACTTACATATTTTGATGAAAATCTTGCCAAAATGTATTGTATTTTCTTTGCCTTTAGAAGCAAAATATACTAAATATATTTGAGCCATCTCATTATAAACATTTACTACTGAACTGTGCTAAAGGTAGCAAAGCTCTCATAGACTCTTGAGAATTGTAGTGATGTTTACCCCAATGTTACCTGCCACCTATTGCCTTTTATATGGATGATTCTCCTGCACCTGTCACTGTCACTTCAGTTTCATCAGCATCTTCTTTCTAAATCTGCTGTTCTCTAACTAACAAGGGAAATAATTGAAGGGAAAACAGATCCTAGAATCATATTCTTAGAAAGTTAGCCCTTGGGAAAACCTTATTTATAAGTTCCTCATTTTACTGATGAAGAAACTGAACCCAAAAGAGGTAAACTGTATCAAATCAGTAAGTTCTATTTTTAACACCCTTATTAGCCCATAAACTTAATGCTTCTCTCCTATGGAGTAAAGTGTGTGAGCTCTGTGAAAAATCCTTTTTCCCCCACTTCATTCTTTCCTAGATGTGCTCAAAGTTTGTTTGCAAATTAAGCTTGATATTATTGTACTTTGCTTACTTTATAATTAGTAATTAATATATATTTAAATCTCTATACTTTTAATTCTTCTTGTGAATTTCAGTGTTCAAAAGTAATTTAGTGGTAGGTTAAAAGTGTTTTGTTGTGTAAATGAGGCCATAATCCGAAAGGAAGTGACAAATCAACAAAGAGTAAAAGAAATATTTATAAATAATGAATGTAGGGCCCATTATAGACAGGCTACACACAATTCAAATTTAATGAGAAGTATTACAAATGTTTCAGTTGGCTGTTCAAATGTTTTATTGGCTTTTTCTTGGTAATTCTGCATTCAAATCAAACTTTGTATTTTAAGGAATTGAAACGTTTGGGAAAAATGTGGTTGTGGCTGGAAGATCCAAGAATGTAGGGATGCCCATTGCGATACTTTTACACACTGATGGAGAGCATGAACGGCCGGGAGGTAGGTAGGACCTTGGAGATTAGATGTGTTCTTATAATTGCCTTACTTCTCTAAATCATCATGTAAAGACTTTTGAAAATGTGACTTTGCATATTTGTGGGTTTTTGCAATTAATGATAACCCTTATTTCTCATTTAATGGTGTGAGAGCCTAGAAAATTAATAAGTGGATTACAGAAAATGAGTGACCCCTTTGTTCCAGTTTTTTTCCCCCCGTTGACTATATAAATACATACTTTCTTTAAGTCATTAACAGCATAGATGTTAAGAAAGATGAAAAGCCACTGGATACAGAAAAATCAAATCTCAGAAAATGAAAAATGAACAAAAAACAAAATCTTGAAATGTTGGAATTAAACCTCCTAAAATGGCAAGATCTTGGTACTTTAGAAGTTATATACTCAGTTCATCTTACAGTTAATGAAGATGAAGCTTAGTGTTGTTAACTGAATTTCCTAGGTTAGACAACTAGTCACTGATTTGGGATGGATGGTGACCCCTAAATCGTAAGAAAGCCCAGAAAAATGTGATAGTGTTTGAGAACACATGGCCACATTTTCTAGGTGCCTGCCATCTCACCATCATCCCAGGACTTAGTTTCTTCTGCAGCCTAATAGCTGGATGCAGAGAGCTCCCTGGGGATGGGGATGGACATGAAGAAGATACCTGGCAAAGGGGTTATGAGGCATTTTTTGTGGTTTGAATGAGCCAGTGCTGTGGGCATATGCCTCCACAGTAACTCAACACATCACTGACTGCTAAATTCTGCATCTTGTTCCAATACAGGTAAAAGACCAACTTCATGTTCATAGTAGATGTAGTTTTTGGTCTATGGATCCATCAGATTCCTTTACTGCTTCTTTTATCCTTTACTACTCTTAATCTTTGATACAGCAAGTACTGCACTGGCTATTTAAATTCCAAGAGGAGGAGAAACACTTCTTTGCTTTGTAAAATTTAAATACAGCTGATAGACATCTTCATACTCACACACACTCATACACATGCACAGCAACAACACATATAGACTTATCATCACTTTTAACCTTGGAGAAGCCAGCCTCCTGATGGCCAATTTTGGATAATAACACTTATTTTAGGATCTCATCTGGATAATGCACATGAAATAATTTTTTAAACAATAAAATCCTATGGAAATATAAATCCAATGGTAACATTTATGACTTCTCAAAAATGATGAATTATGAGGCTTTTAAATAATGTTTTCCTTACTGAGCCTAAGGATTTAAATACTGCCCGAAAGCAATATGTGTATTTAGATGATAGAAAATTAGGGCCCCATAGTGATTCAAGGTAACTTAGAAAAAGACATCTTTGAAGAGCTCTTTGAAAAGGCAAATATTATGGTATAAACACAATTTTCATGGTATCCATCAACAAAGTTGCATTCCTAGTTTCACTCTTCACTTCTAATTTAATCTACTAGTGCTTATCTGTCTCTTAGGGTGTAGTAAAATATTGACTCATATTTGCCTCTATGTAATAGCTTCTATGTTAAGAAAGGTAGAACAACCTGGGATGTTTACCTAGGTATACTGTTTTTCTGTATGTGTGTGTGGAAAATTTTGACCAAGAGCCCAGAAGCAGTTTTTTCTTCATTTTCTACATTTTATTTTCTTATCTCATTTATAACATAACACAACACTATATACCTCCACAGTTTGTCCCATACTTTGTCATATACTGTCTTATTTAGATCTCAACATTTTTCTCATTTTTCAGCTAAAGGAAAGGTACTTTAAGTCCACACAGTACAGATATAATAGATCCATATCTGGAAGCTGGTATTGACTGTGTGATTAGGAGGATAGGCATGGAGTGAGGCCACCCTCCAAGTGGGCAGATCATTTAATCTGTGTAAGCCTGCACTTTGCTCATCTGTAACATATAAATTGTAGTAGTGTCTCTTGTAGGGTTATTGTGAAAATTAAATGAGATAGTGAATGTAAAGCACCAATTACAGTGCCTGACATGGAGTAAGTTAAGCCCTTGGTAGATGTTGGCTGTGCCCTTTACTATAATTTCAATTACTATTCTTAGGTTAATAATCTATAGTTTCAATTACTATTCTTAAGTTAATTATCTATAGTTACGGTAACCATAAAGTTTAGAGTAACAGGATCTGAAGTTAATAATGTACTTTTGATCTGTATTGAAAATTTTTTCTGCATTTAACATATTTTCTTTCTTAGACAAATCTAACCTTTTTTTGTAATTATGTATACTTTGAATAAACTCAGAATTTATAAAAATTCTATACAAGCATTTGATTAGAAATGTGACATTATAATATTCCAAATAATACTTTACAATGCACTTTTTTCTTGTAGACATCTGTATATTATATGCTAATTCCTTACTAGATTTCAATTCTGAGTTCTTTGCTAGTATATAAAATACCTAAGTCCAAGAAAATAAGCTGATCTTTTCTTTATCCAATTTTAAAACAGACAATCCAATGTTATAAAACATATACACTTTCAAAAAATATTTACTACTTTATGTTATAAAATATTCTTACTTGAATGCATGTTGAAATTGAATAAAAGTAGAAATAACTATAATATTGGTAACTTAGAAGCCTTTATTATAGAGGCACCAATATGCCATTATAATTAGGGTACCTAAAAGGTAATAAATCATATTAAAAGTGATATTGGGAGGTTTGCAGCATTATTTTTGTTGTAGACAACACTAGTGATTTATAAATGAGATAAACATGGGTGGTGTTTAATCTCAGGCATATTTAATAGGAGTGTGGTAACAGATATTATTAATATAATGAAATATTGAGAGGTGCTTACTGAAGATTTGGAGTCTGTGGGAAAATTAATATATGAAACATCCATGTCTGTTAAAGCAGTAATTATGTGCAGTGACTACATGTGTATTGTTAGTAATGGAGATAATGAAGGAGGATTAACTTGGCAAATTCATATCTATAGAACTTGTTCTAATGACACTCAAAATGTTGAGCATTCAGCTCACACTGTTTATTTCTTTGCCAGAAAAGATTCAGAACCTTAATGATTCATTTGTGCCTTAAAGCCAAAGATAATTGCACTAGAAGGAAATGGCCATACCATAATTTAACTTTATGAATATGTGTCTACTCATGGTTGGCTTTTGTTCTTGATATTTAGGGCATGGATCTTAGCTGTTTTGTGAGAAAGAGCTTCTTTTAATTCCCCAAAGGCTTGAACTATTTAGAGGAGTGAGGAAGTGCTAAAATCTTGAGGAATAGGGATAGTGCTGATACTGAACACAGCAGGACATTGCTAGATTAACTCCTGATGACTCTATGAGGTTATAGAACGGAAGGCTTTATAAGGACATGGTATTTGAGCAGCTATGTAGTTTATATAGTGTAGGTGAAAGTGGGTTCCTGCTCTCCCAGAGCTTATGATCTTGGTAGTTGTACAGTGGAATACAGAGGGGACTTGATTTACAAGTAAGGGTGATAAATATTTAGTGGTACAAAATAAAATTTGCCTATGGTTAATTGGGGTGACATCACAAGATTGCCAGTAGAGAATCTCCTCTCATGAACCTCACTAATTGTTAGGGTATTTAAGTACCATTTGTGACCACATATAGATTACTGTATATTCTCTTGACTTTTTATGAAAACTGAATACCATTGGCTTTAGCACAATGTCTTTATTTTTAGCTTTACCATGAGGAAGCAAGAGAGAAGCTCTCCAGTTGCTCTGAAAGTTGTTTTGTTTTGTTTTTTCCTTCAAGATAACAATTGCCATAATGGCCAAGGCATTGTAGCTATTAACTGTCATCAGAAGAATACAGAATTTGTGTTGGTTTCAAATTCTTTTAGAGTAAGCTCCTTACTGCATATTTTCTATTCTTATTCTCATCTAAATAGATCCCCCTAAATGGCCACACCATGGGGTAATATGTCCCTCCTTTAACTAAAAGATGGGGCATTGATGCTGAGACATATTTAAAGAGCATTTTTAAACGGTCAGCCATCATCTGATTTTGCTTAGAGTAGTATGGGTCCGATGATATTCTTGATTTCATTCAGCAAATATTCACTGAGTACTAACTCTCTCTGTTCACACTCTGGTATACAGTGGTGAAAAAGACTTAGTTCTCTCCCTCCAGAAGTTGACAGTCTGGATTTTCAGGGTTCACCTTCAGACAGTGTGTTTCCTTGAAGCACTGCCTCTGCACTGGCATTTAGCTTTCACACTGAGGCTGTCCTTCTGCAACTTCTTGTAACTCAGAATTTTTTTCTATATTGTTTTAGATAGAACTCTGACTGTGAATTTCATTGACACTAGAGTAGCATAATATTCTACTCTGTTTTGTTAAATATTGCTATTTGTATCCCAAAGTAAAAAAGAAAAAAGAATTGTGCGTAGGTAACCTCAAACAAATTCAAATTTGCTGGAAAATGAATTTGAGAAAGTGAATTGAATATGAGAATGCACTGAAGCCCTATCATCGAGATATCCAGGCACGGAGGTGCACCCTAAATAGAAAACCACAAGGCTGTTTGCCAGTTGAATACCTTTCCTTTGTGAGAATTGACTCCAGTTGTGAAAATGAAAATTTTTTTTGCCAACCTACGAGCATATTCTCTCATCTAAAGGGTTTGCCTTCCGGTAGTAATACAGCAGTGAATGTTTGAAGCTGTGCACCACAATGTGAGTGGTATATGTGATTAAGTTTATCCTGGTGCCAATTTGGGCCAGGTTCAAAGAGAGGAGCCAGCTAGGAATGCCTAGGAATGCAGGAGTCATGGAAAGCGACCTCACCACCTGGACCAATACACTTAGCCTAGATTGCCACCTTCTTGGCAGCAGTGTGGGATGTTTGCTACTTCTGTGGAAGGAACTATTGTCAAACTGGGGCAGGCCTTTAATCTCTGCTTCTCCATCCCACTACCCCCCAGTTAGACATATTCATGACAAGATTTGGCAATAATGTTTTGGGATGCCTCTTTGTTGACTTGATCGAATTACAAATTAAGTTTGGGTAGTAGAAGCCAGTAATTAAAGACAAATGCTTGTTCTAGTCTTATTTTCTAAGTTAAATGATAGGAGCACTGTTTTATTTCCAATGTTTCCTAAATTCAGCCAGGTAGTATCTGAAAAGCACCGTACTTGGAAAATACTATGTATTCTCACATTAGACAAGTGGGACTGTTACACTGTTGAAAATAACATTAAACATTATTTAAAATGCAAAGTGAAGTCCAAATCTTTCTCTCTCCCTTTCATTTTCTTTCTTTCTCCATGGACTCAGTATTCAGGCATTTGTTTTATCACCAGCACAAAGCATCCCGTTTCTAATGTCTATGAGCTGATTGTTTAAAGCATCTCTCAAAGGCTATTGCCTTCTGCTCCAACCTACCTTTTTAGCCATTCCACTGGCCACTTCCTCCCTGGTACCTCATGCTGAAGCAACATAGAACTTGGTACTGTTCCCTAAATACACCATCTCTTCCATGCCTCCTCGCCATTATATATTCTATTACCTCTGTGTGGAATGCTAATTCCCTCCCTCACCCTGCTTTCCTCTCTCTCTCACCCATTACCTCAAGATGTGGCTCATATCTTCCAACTT
>JAKSZT010054466.1:8769113-8939740 GCA_026826555.1 Tolypeutes matacus | reverse complement strand
TCTTCCTCCTTCCCACAAATGACAAATATTTTGTCTTATGTTTTTTTGTATCCCTAGGATTTAGCACAGGATTTGGCATTAGTAATACATCTAGTCAGCCAAACAATAAAAATTTATGTAGTGTCTCCTGTGTGCCAAGTACTGTGCCAGTATTGTAGAAAAGACCATAGGGTAGGGATTTAAAATAAGGCATTACCATTTATTGAACAAACCCTGCTTTGTGGGAAGGAAGGGGAGTGGGTGGAGAAAGGAGTAGCTAGGTGACCACCACACACTCATTCCTCCATGTTTCAAAATTACAGGTGTTTAGATAAAAGGATAACTTGACTTCCCTTTCCCCAAGAATGGCTTTGGGATCAGCAGGGGAGGTAGACATCTCATGACCACCAGGAAGGGATAGCTGCTTAGCAGGAAGGGCAAAGTTGTGCTGATGGCATTAATTTGAAAGTGGTCACAGTGCTTTTCCAGTAAAACACTGAGAATCTATCATTTTGTTTAGACTTTTTTCCCTCTAACTGTGACATTAATGCAGACTTATTATGAGGAGGAAGATTTCTTTATCAATAAGCACTGGAAAACAGTGGTGAATAAATCAGACATTGTCCCTGTTCTCTTGAACTATCATTAAACAAATAGGTAGAAATGATTAATTAAATAATTGCGATTTTACGAAGTGCTGTAAAGAAGTAGAACTCTCTATAAAATGGTTTGGTGTAGGATTAAATGAATGATTTCTAATTACAGTTATATATGAGTGTGATATCTAGCAGGATATATTTATTGTCTACTTTCTGTTACTATTCTTTAGCTTCATACTAAAATCCAAGCTTACATACAAAAAGAAAAAATACCTTCTACTTGAAATTATTTAAAATAACTAAAATCTGAAAGAAAAAAATTAACTCTACAAAATTTTGGTTCAAAAATAGAGATGATTTGATGATTAAAAATTTCAAGTCAATGCCAAGCAGTTTTATTATATAGGTACTAAGTGCTTAAGAGAGTACCATATTTTATTTGAACAAGAAACATCTATGAAGTTTCCTCTGTTTTGTTTGTTTGTTTGTTTTGTTGTTGTTCTTTATCTCGTTTGTTGTACTGTTATTCTGAGGTCTCTTTCCATTTCCCTTTGTGATTATATCTGCAGACTGAGAATTTTCTAGCATTGCTTCTATTTGCCCCATTCTCTCATCATTGTTCTGATTTAGCCTCTTACTTGTCATCGTTCAGCATCTCAAATACTATGTGTTTTGTCCTACTCATCCATTATATCTCAGCTCAAATGTAACTTCTTCAAGCAACCTTTTCTGATAATCTCCGCCCTCTCCCTTACGCCCACACATGGCCACAGACATGCTGAAGAACTTTTTCTTCACAACACTTCATCAGAGTTTGTAATTATAGTTTATTTGTGTGATTACTTGATTAACGTTCATCCCCCTCACTGGACTATTAACTCCATAAGGGCAAAAATTATAGCTGTTTTGCTCCCTGTTTCATCTCTAGCATCTAACACAATGCAAATTAGCTATAAAGTCTTTATTCAATAAATGAGTGAATGAATTTATTTGTGGACCAAAAGAATCATGAAAGTTTTAATAGAACTATTCCTAAGCTGTGTACTTGGGAACATGGATGTCCCATAAAATCTTTTTTTCTGAAGGGGGTGTGTGTGTGTGTGTGTTTTGTTTATTTTTTATTTTATTTTTATTTTTTTAAAGATACTTAAATTACATAAATGTTATACGAAAAATATAGGGGATTCCCACATGCCCCACTCCCTACCCCTCCCATACTCTCACACCAATTCCTCATCAATGTGGCACATCTGCCACAATCTATGAACACATCTTGGAGCACTGCCACCAAGTGTGGACTGTAGTCCACACTATAAGCCAAACTCTATCCCACACAACCCTGCAAGTTATGACAAGACACACAATAGCCAGTATCCATCACTGCAACCTCATTCAGGACAATTAGAGCTGCTGTAGTGAAGTGGGGGAATTCCTGCCTTGCATGTAGAAGGTTGCTGGTTTGAGTCCCATAAAATCTTAAAAGGGCTTTAGTTAAAAAAGAGGGTGGGTGGGTGGGCGGGAGAAGGGTTGGTCAAATAAGTTTGGGAGATTCTGGGTTAAACGAAATGAAAAATCAAACAGATAACCTGACTGTGAGGTTTCTCAGAGCCTTTACTCTTTTTCCATGGAGAGGATGAATGGGAGGGCAGTAAATAGCATATTGTTCTTCACGATGTCTGCATTTATCACAAATACATGAACCTTGAAAATACTTAGTTTATGATCTTGTAAGCATGTTTGCTGAATAACATAGTATAGTAATATTCCTGAGATTTAAATTCATGTGTTAATACAGACCTCACATATGCACCTTCTAGTCAAACCAACTAGAAAGGAAAGGGAAATAAATATTTGTGTGGCTTCTTGCTAACTCTTATCCCTTGTCCCACAGTTGAGTTGGCTAATTTATTTGACTAGGCCCTGGGAGGGTCTGGATGCTTTAACATTTAGTTTTTTTATGGCTTAACATATATTTCACAATCAGCAATACCACCATCAAATCTGACCTGGCAATTTGGTACCATGTATTAGTCATCTGGTGAATTGATTTACAAGGATGATTCAGCATACTCCATCCTATTAATAGGAAAAAAATCCCCCCCAAATAAGGCTTCTAAGCCACCCATCTTCATTTATGACTTCCAAATTGTTCATAGTTGTAGTCTTGATTGGTAAAGATGGATTGACCCCTGGAGCAGGAGACTAATGATCAGCGACTTTTCAGTCATATAGCAGAGTTAAAGTCTGTTCCTGCCTTTCCTGTGAGACAAAGATATACGGTATTTAGATAATTAAATGAGTTAATACATATAAAGAGCTTAGTGTCTTACAAATAATAAGTACTCAATAAATATTAGCAATTATTAGTATACTTATCCTGAAAAGTATTTATAGCAATATGTAAAGCATAATGCAAATGAGAAATAATTAAGAAAGAAAAAGAGGAAGCAAAGATTGGAACTAAAATGGAGCCAAGATAAGGCTACTGCTAAAATAAGCACATTATTAAGTCTTCATGGATATACTTCCATAGTTCTTTAGATATAATGGTACTGAATATATGTTTGGTGAATTTATTTAATTAAGTTCAAACTACACTTGGTGTGGTTGGGTCACTAATTTTATCCTGAAAGTTTTTGACCAGAAAAAAATGATTAATTACCCAATTAAATATCTTTCAGATTAAAAATAAACACATACTCAGAATAAATAAAATATTTTCCAATTTTAAAATCAGAAAGTAATTTCTCTTGATGGTCTTTCTAACAGTGTAACTAATGCATTGAGTAATATTCCTAACATGCTTTTAAGTTAACAAAATAACCACATTTAAAGGCACAATTCTTTGCTTAGTGTTGAAGTACAGATATAACACTATCACTGGCTTACATTTTCTTACCTCACTAGACTTTTTTTCTCACTCTCTGTTTCTAGGTCATCCTCATCTTTTCACCTTCTAAACAGGTGCTTCTCAACCTGGCTGTACACTAGACTTGTCTAAGGGCTTTTAAAACTATAGTTACCTGAGCCCAATCCAGAACAATTAAATCAGAATCTTTAGGAGTTGGACCTGGGCATCAGTATTTTTTAGAAAGCTCCATAATAGATTATAATGTCATTAGGTTTGAGAATGCCTGTTCAATACATTCCAATACACCCAGGGCTTAACTACTTGGACCTGATCATTAGTTGTTTTTTGTTTGTTTGTTTGTTTGTTTTTCATTAGTATTTTTTGGAAAGCTCCATAGAAGATCCTAAGTAGGCAGGGTTGAAAACAACTTCTCAAAATATTGAAGTGAGTCCTGGGCTTACCTGATTTTTCCATAGTCATTTCCTAGGTGCTCCTTTCAGCCCCATAGTTTTAAATACCATCCATATCTCCCCTATATTCTAGACCCATGTGACCAACCCACTGTCTACTTGACATCCCCTATTGGATGACTAGTAGACATTTCAAACTTAACATGTCTAAAACCTCTCTTTTAATTTCATACCCCAAAGTCTTACTCATATTACTAAGTGGCACCATCACTTTATCCAATTGCTCAGACCATCCTTGACTTCTCTCTCTTTCTCAAACGTTTTGCCTTATATATTATCAATCTGTGCAAAATATATCATAATATCACTACTTCTACCAATAAGATCCTAGTCCAGATAACCATTATCTCTTACTAGGAACATGGTAATATTTACCAACTCATTTCCTTCCATCTACCCTGGTCCCATTTCCCATACGTGGTCTGTTTTCCACACGGTAGCTCTCAATCATCCATGGCTTCTCATAGCACCTAGAATAAAATCCATACCTCCTTACCATGATCTGCAAGTCCTTACTTGATCTGACCCTGGGCTCCATGTCCTAACTCATTTGCTACCACTTTCTCTATCACTGCACTTCAGCCACACCTGCCTTCGTGCTTTCCTGGAAAACATCACACATGCTCATGTCTCAGGGATTTTCCACTTGGTTTTCCCTCTGCCTGGAATGCTCTTTTCCAAGTTACTGACATGATTTCTTTCCTCACTTCTTTCAGGTTTCTGTTCAAATGTCACCTCCCCAGACCATCCCCAACCACCTTATCAAAATAGCACCCTTGTCATCACTCTCTATCCATAGAGATAGTTTTCTATATTTTTCTGTCTTCTTAATAGAACTTTTTATTATGTAAAATGTTATTTTACATGTATTTTCTCATGGGTGTCTAACCTTTGTTAAATAGATGAATCAGAATTTCAATTCAATAATTTTTGGCTAAATCCAGGGGCAGGTTTTTAAAATATCTGGAGAAACTGGAGGGCTGATTCAGTCAGTCCTCCCTGATACACTTCCTGCTAAAGGAATTTTTGATAAAAGTTTAAAAGCAGTGAGCTTGAGATGGAATTTGGCAAATTCAAAGTAAACCATTTTATTTAGTTATAAGCATCCACCTAGTAGCCCATGTTGTTTGGAAGATAACTGATGTCTAGGGTTGATAAAAAGCAAATCTTACACATCCTGGAGCCTTGCCACCAACCATAGACCACAGTTCACACTGTAGACCACACTCTCTCCCACTCAGTTCTGAGTGGTGTGTGCTGATTTAAAATGGCCTACATCCGTTGCCACAACAGTACTCAGGACAACCTCCAACTCCCAAAGAAGCCACTGTATTGTATTTCAACTGCTCATCGGTTGGTGGCAAGGCTCCAGGATGTGTAAGTTCATTGAGGGTGGTGGGCCACACTGTGGGAGATGTTTGTGTGGGATGTGATGGGAGGTGTGGGAGGTGGGCAACATGGGAATCCCAGTGGGTTCCGTGTAATATTTTGGGTAATCTAAGCACCTCTTAAAATATATGTATATATATATATATAAACAACATTTTTGTAAGCAAATACACATATATGCATATATATTTATATATCATTTTGCAAATGTTTGTATGTATTGTGAGAATTTTGATTTTTACCCATAAAAAAAAAAAAAAAAAAGCAAATCTAACCAGCTGAGTCTTGGCTACTGATGAAGGCATTAAAGCCTGGCCCATTTTCAGCATGACATGGCTTAGATCAGAGTGTTCTGTAATTAAGCCTAAAATTATTTAAACAATTTAATCTCAAAAAAGCAATTGAAATTGAAATTGAAATAAAAAATCAACAGGGGGTCGGATGTAGCTCAACTGGTTGGGCATCCGTCTCCCATATGGAGGGACCCGGGTTCGATTCCCGGGACCTCCCGGTAAAAAAAAAAAAGAAAAAAAAGAAAAAAAAAAATCAACAGTAAGTGGATTTGAGGAATGAAGAGAGTCCAATAAGATCTGAGAAATAAGCCCCTTGATCATTTTACAAAAGCAATAAGGAAATTAAAGCTAAAGTCATCCTTTCTGTAGTAGAGACATGTGTTTTCTGTCATTAGATGCCTTTTTACCAGTAATGCCAGTATGTGCCAGGTGACATCTGAAGGCAGAATTTATCCCTAAGGAAAAATTCATCCAAGATCTTACACTGGCTTCCTAGAAAAGTCAGGTGATAATCATAGAACCTTTTCTGTTGACATAAGTGAAAACGTAATGTTTGTCAACCCTGCCTAATATGGAGGTCATATACTGAAATGAGGAGAAGCTTGGATACTAGATCCACACTATATGGGTTTGAAATATGGCACTTGTACTTAATAGTTGTACGACCTTGAACAAATTACTTAACTTCTCTGTGCCTTGGTTTCCTCATTTGTAAAATGCACATAATAAGAGTTTCCACCTCATAGAGTTTTGTGAGGATTGCTGAGTTAATATGTGTAAAGCACTAGGAGAGTAACTAGACATTTTCTTATAAGAACAGTAAGTTCTTATATAAGGGTTAGTTATTTTTATCACATATGTTTTGGCCATGCCCACTACAGAGAATTTCTCTGTAAAAAGATTTTTTTTCCCCCCTTAAAGACACATTAGCAATTTGCTATTGTGGAAAGAGAAATAAATCCATGTTCAAATGCAAAAACTTTAGGTCTCTGGAGGCAGTTGTCCAAAATCAGAACTCAGCCTTCTTTTTTCCATTGGGTGCTCTTCTGCTTGTGAGTACTGAGGTTTCCTCTCCATAACTTCTCCTTTAAATTAGACAATGTCTTAAGTTACTATACTTAACTGGGAATGACTCAGCTTTCCCTTAAAAAGTGACGAAGCAAAACCCTACACATAATGTTCTAGTTCAGGTTGGGTTTGCCATTTACTTCATCTGCAGGTACAAGCAAGTATTTAAGATTTGCCTTGGGAAAAGGGAGTTTAGATTTGTTTTACGTTGTTGTAAAGGACAGGTGTAGAATTATGGGAAAAGTTGTGAAAAGGTAGTTTTCAGCTCTTACAAGGAAGAAGTTTCTAACAGTCAGGGGTAAGATATTCTCTCCTTACATTTTCATGGAAAATGATCTATGAATGGAAAAGGGTGGAAACAGCACGGTTAAAGGGAATTGAGAACCAAATTCTTAAATCAAGAATCTGCCTCCTCTAAGACCTTTAACTGTCCCTAGGCCCTTCTCAGGTAGACTAGAGAACAATGTTCTGTGCCAGCACTGTAATTTATATTTCCTCCTAACATGGAATTTATCACACTGTATTATAATCATTATTTATGTATCTGTTTTTCATACTAGAGTAGAGAATTGTGTATCCCCATTGCCTGGTTCTGGGATTATTTCTTGACTACTGGATAAATGAGGGTAAGGAATAGCCTGGGAGTATCCAACAAAAATAAACTCATTTAGATAATTTGAACAACAAAAAATTATACTCTAAAATGAAGTATATTGTACTATTTATTCTAGCATTGTAGGTTTTTTGAAATAGCAAATATTATTTTCCTCAAATTGGCACTATGTTAATTGTCAAAACTTCTTTGATTACAATATGCTATTTTGCATAAATTACAGAAGTAATGACAGTCTAGAAAACTGTTCAAGTATCTCTGAGTAGACAATTATTGACTGTAGACTTTTATGTTGTAAGAAATGTATCCTGCCCACAAATTGATTATTAAGTTCTAACTAAACTGGAATATTCTGGGGGAAGATTATGATTCTTTTATTCTTCAAATATCTTACCAACATGATATAAAGCACTGGACACAAAATAGTTGCTTAAGACTCTGCTTATAATAAAATTTATCTGGGTCTGTATCATAATTAGAAAATTTAGGCCATTGCCTAGACTGTTACCATATTCACAACAAAAGAATAAAACTGAGTGTGGGGAAAAAGCCCTCTGAGGGTCAGAGATATGCATCATTCAACACAGCAGCTGCTACAATTTGTTAGCACCAGTCATCCTAGAGAAAAAGCTTAAGGAGATAGAAAAGATTTGGTGCAGCAAGCCAAAGGATTAGTTGAAGAAAAGTAATGGGAGATCAGAGTTGAAAATAGGAATAACAAAAATTCACACAATGCCAAATAAGACAAGTTAAATAAAAAAATACTTTGCAGGATAGCTTGGTCTCAGGACCAGGGAAGGGTGTCAAGATACTTCCCAGCTAGGTCAGAAGAGTCTGAAGTATTATTTGAACACCTTTGTTTTTAACTCCTCTGGTTCACTTCTTTTTTGTTATCATGAGGTTGACCAAATAGCAGTCCGAAAACATTTCCATGGTAAGATATCACGATAGTCACAAAATGTGATCAATCAAGACAAAATATGTATGTCTTTTGGTGGTGTTCTAGAGACTTTCTTTTCCGACACAGACTTTGCACGTTTCTTGTTAAGCTTATTTCTATGTATTTTATCTTTTGTACTGCTATTATAATGGGGTCTTTTCTTCCTTTATATCTTCTCACTTGTTAGATGTGAAAGCTATTAATTTCTGTATATTGATTTTTTAATAATAAGCTTTATTTTTAGAGCAGTTTTAGGTTTACAGAAAAATTACGCAGAAAATACAGAGTTCCCATATATATCCCACCCCACCACACATAATTTCCCCTATTAACATCTTACATGAGCATTGTAAATTTGTTAAAATTGATAAACCAGTTTATTAGTAACTACATTTATTTGTAACTAAAGTCTATAGTTTACATTAGGGTTACACTATTTGTGTAAAGAGTTCCATGGGTTTTGACAAAATGTATAATGTCATGTATCCACCATTATGGTATCATACAGAATAGTTTTACTGCCCTAAAAGTGCCTGCGCTTCACATATTCATCTCCTTTGTCCCCACATCCAACTGCTGATCTTTTTAGTGGCTCTATAATTTTGCCTTTTCCAGATTGTCTTATAGCTGGAATCATACAGGATTCCAACTTTTTTTTTCAAACTGGTTTCTTTCACTTAGCAATATGTATTTAAGGTTTTCTATGTATTTCTGTGGCATGATAATCCATTTCTTTTTATTGTTGAATAATTTTCCATTACATGGCTGTGTCACAGTTTGTTTATCCATTTACCTATGGAAGGGCATCACAGTTATGAATAAACTCATGTGTGGGTATTGTGTGGATATAACTTTTCAAGTCCTTTGAGTAAATACCTAGAAGCACAGTTGCTGGCTTATATGATAAACCTATATTTAGGTTCATAAGAAATTGCCAAACTGTCTTCCAAGGTGGTATCATTTTGCATTCTTACCAGCAATGAATGAGAGTTCCTATTGCTCCAAATCTTCACCAACAATTGGTATTGTCAGTGTTTTGTGTATATTCATTTTTTACTCAATTAATTTATTGAATTATCTCATTGTTTATACCAGTATTCAAGTTTTTAGATTTATTTATTAAATAAATTTAAAATTTTTTATATTAATCTTTTTAATGTTTCTTTTATTTTACTGTTCTTTAACTTCTTTTTTATAATTATTATTTTTTTATTTTTAAAGAAGCTTTAGATTACATAAATGTTACATAAAAAAATAAGGGATTCCCATATGCTCCCCCACACACACACTTTCTCATACTAACAACATCCTTCATTACTGTGGTACATTTGTTATAATTGATGAACCCATATTGAAGCATTGCTCCTAACCATGGACTACATTTTACATTATAGTTTACACTTTGTCCCACACAATTTTGTAAGTTATGACAAAATATATATTGTATATTTTGTTCTTTAACTTCTTAAGTGAAATGTTTGATTCATTTATTTTCTTATTTCTGTTTTACTATTATTATAATTTAAGTCTATGAATTTCCCCTAAAAATTACTTTATTTTATGGGGTCTAATATGTAGTACTTTCATTATCAATGTTGCTAGAAATTCCACAATGTTCTTTTGTATTGTCTTTTTGACCCAAGGATTGTTTAAAATAGGATTTAAAAAAAAAAATTCTAGATGGAAGTGCCCTTTTATTTCTGATTTTGTTAATAACTATCACTTTATTGAGTTGTGACCCAATAAAATTATAATATTTCTACTTTTTTGTTTAAGTTTCTTTGCAGCAAACATTACAACCATTTAAAAAATATATATTCTTTGGGCACATGATTTAAAAATGTATTATCTGTTTTAAGAATTTGATATATTGGAATTATATATAGATGTCTTTAATTATGTTATTTACATTTTCTCCATTCTTGATCTGTCATGGATTGAGTCAGGTGAATTAAATCCAGCTAATACAATGTGTTTCTATTTCTGTTTATGTCTCTTAAAATTTGTTTTATGAGTTTATGACATAAGCATCCTTATTTCAATTACACCTTTTGCATTGTAATATTTAATCTTTGTCTTAAGTAATGTTCAATTTCTCCTGTTTAACCATGACAGTGTCATCCTTTATTTTTCCCCCCATTTCTCTGCTAATATCTTTAGCCACTTTTTGTGTTCAAAATTTCTGAATAATTTTGTCTCAGGTGTGTCTTAGATGAAGTATAGAATTATATATTTCTTTGCATTCCAATCTGATAATCTTGTTCTTTTAAATGGACGACTTAGGCAAATTTATATTTATTATTGTGGCCAATATATATGGTCGGAACTATTTTCTATTCTTTTTAATGCTTTTTGGTTTTTATTTACTTTTTACTTGTTTGGCTTATGGTTCTTCTGATATTTAGGAAGGTTTGTGGTTATCTTAATAATGATATCTTTGTACAGCACTCATAGTTCTCTATTTCTTTAGTTGATATCTGTTGGTAGTCTAATGTAAGCAGTGATAAAACATATTTTATTTTTGTCCTCTGAGCCCATTTCTTTTGCCTTATATTTGATATTTTTAATGAAAATTATTTTTCTTAGTGTTTATCTTATTCTTTTAAATATTTTGTATACTTCTGTTATATCAACTTTAAACAGTATCTTTTTAAAAATATTTTTATTGAAGTATATCATTCATATATGAACATACATAAAAAATAAATGTATTATTCTCTTGCTCACATATGGTGATTCTTGCAATGCAAGAAATTATAACAATGAGGTGGAGCCAGTGGCCACTTGACAGTTTTTGTAGGGAGGGGATGAGCAGTTGAAATACAGGGGCTTCTTTGGGAGTTGGAGGTTGTCCTGAGTACTGTTGTGGCAATGGATGTAGGCCATTTTAAATCAGCACACACAACTCAGAACTGAGTGGGAGAGAGTGTGGTCTACAGTGTGAACTGTGGTCTATGGTTGGTGGCAAGGCTCCAGGATGTGTAAGTTCATTGAGGTTGGTGGGCCACACTGTGGGAGATGTTTGTGTGGGATGTGGTGGGAGGTGTGGGAGGTGGGCAACATGGGAATCCCAGTGGGTTCCGTGTAATATTATAGGTAATCTAAGCACCTCTTAAAATATATGTATATATATATATATATATATATATATATAAATAACATTTTTGTAAACAAATACACATATATGCATATATATTTATATATCATTTTGCAAATGTTTGTATGTATTGTGAGAATTTTGATTTCTACCCATAATAAAAAAAAAAAAAGAAAAAAAAATGTATAGTAAACATTGTGTACTTACAAAATAAACATGCATAACACCATGCAGAGGTTCTGTATACTCAGTTAGTATTTATAAAGCAGTCAATGATCTCTCTAATCTTCTTTCCTCTTCTTATTCTAAATTTCTTAGTTATATTATTTCTTCATAGGCAAATAGCATTTTCAATTTGTCTTCCACCCAATCCTCACACTTAATTTTCAGTCTTAGTTTTATAATTAAATGTATTCAAAATATTGAACATCCGTTTTACCTGTTTCCTCAAATATATTTTGGTTAATTGAAGTTTGTCTTTTAGCATGTTCCTCGGGATGAATTTATGGGAACAATATTCCCTGAGTTCTTGCATTTTCAAAACTGCATCTTGTTCTTGCATTTTAATCTTGGAGAAAGATTTAACTAGATATAAAACCCTCCATTAGCATTTTCCTTACTTTAATCTCTTGTAGGTACTTCTCTGTTGTTTTCTGGTATCGAATATGGAAAACTGAATTTTTTGCCTGGTTGCTATTAGAATTTTTAATAAAATTTTAATTTTTGAAATCCAACAACTTTATTAAAATATGTCGCAGTGTAAGTATTATAGGTCAATTTGTGCTCTTTCATGTGGATTCAAGTCTTTTTCCATAGGTTTTGTGATCATTAAGTTTTTATGTTTAAAATTTTTGGTATAATGTTTAGTCACAATGTTCCATTTTTTCATGGCAGCATTTTTCTGTTGTGCTTATTTGTACATTGGTAAATTTCTCTCTTAATTTTTAAAAAATTTCGTCATGATTCTCTCACTTTTTTGTTATGTAGGCTTTTGTTTACTTTGAAAAATTATATAGAGTAAAATTCACTCTTTTGGGGGTATCGTTTCATGAATTTAGACAAAAACATATAGTAGTGTACCCACCACTACAATCAGAACAGTTTCACCCCCCCCCCCCCAAATTCACCTGGGCTGGCCCTTTAGTATCCTTTTACTGATGCTGTGTTAAATCATTTTTTATTGCTCATTATGGATTGAGTTGGGTTTTCCTGGACCTGATATTTGCAGGATGCTTCTGGATGGGGGTTGAGGGGGAGGAGTTGAGCAGCCTTCCATTCCTCTTTCACCACTTTCACAGAGAAAGGCTGCTTCCTTTTGCAATGGCTCCTCCATATGCATCTTTGTGTTACTGCCAACTCTGAACTATTCTGGGTCTTCTGAACTTTATTCCTAGTCTCTGCTACAAATAAGAGATACATATTTTGCATTTTGGGGTGAACGCTTTACCTTCAGGAAGTACAGTTTTGTAGGTATTTTCAGATATCGGCCACTGCTGGCCAGCTTGTTATTCTCTGGGCTACTTTGCTCCCCTTCTCCCTGTGTGGTATCTACTAACTCTGCTGCTTTTTGTAGCTCTTACATGTTTTTCGAAGAGACAGAAAATGTCTCTGAGTTTTGCTAAAAATGGAGATTGGGCAGTATTTGTTGTTGTTTTTATTAACTTTATAGCATATGCCTGTTACCTAGGAGGAGGAGCAGGAGATGGTGTTTCACACAGACATGTTCTTAATAGAAGTCCTTTCCTTGACTGCTCCTCATCACTGCCTTTCACTCAGTTCTTTTCCTTGGCTTACACTTTAAAGATGGCATTTCTTAGGTTGCTAACTTCTCTTATTCATCCAATGCTTGACTAAAGCATGGATTAAAAGTTCCTTTTGTGTCCTAGACCTCTTCATTTCCTAAACACATTATTTTAAAATTGGTCCATTATTCTGCTATTCTGGAATGGCTTTTTCTTACTTTCCTAATTAATACATTCTTTCTCATGCTTTAAGACCTATATATATTGCCTCTTTGAGGAATGTTTCTTGACACCTTGTCCAGGCAGAATTAAGCTCTCACCTGTGCTCCCACAGTATTTTATCCAATTTTTAGTGCACTTATTTTGTTATTTTAAGTATTTATATATCTGTCTTTTTATCAAGCCAATGAGTTCCTCAGGAATAGAGACCGCATCTTTGTATCTCCTGCTTCTGTGTATTAACCAAAGGACTTTCAACTCCAGAATTCTAAACCTTATAGCTTTCTTCTGATGATCAGCACTTAGCCTCATTTGGCCTCCTTTGATTTTCCACTGGTTCAATTGAATGGTACTATATTTTGGGTTATCTTTATTTCCTTATTTAGCTTTTGCTCTCAAAGTGGTTTAAACACTTCAAAGGAACTTTCCAACTCTTAGGAAGTAACTCAAACTCCTATAGAATAGTTCATAAAATTTGAAAAAGCTCAGCAATCATTAATAGAAATTCTTCTGCATTCCAGGTGATGCAACTGTGACAATAGCTCACAGATATACTCCCAAAGAACAATTGAAGATCCATACTCAGCTGGCAGATGTTATCATAGTAGCTGCAGGTAAGGCTGTTATTTGGTGGAATGTCATCAGCAGACTATTTCCTGCCCTAATTGCTGACAGGTTTGAAAGAACAGCTTCTTGGGTGAGTTAGGTATGTATCTGACTAACTCCTATCAACTGGATTCTGTCTTTTGGCAATCGTCATATTGGTCCATTGTGCCTACGTTAGCATTTGTCAATTCATTATGGAAAATTCAGACAGCCTTTGGCATGACAGAATAAGATAATTACTTTAACAAACATGACTGGGCAGCATTTATGGAAAGAGGTCAATGTGGGTCAATAATGCATTGTGGCTGTGGGAGAAAAGAAATGAAACAAATATACCCTTAAGTTATATTAAAGAAAATATAGTGTTCAGTAAGGTTGACAACTACTGTATTTCACTGGCACACCAAGGCAGAAGAATCATGTTCTGGAGTCTAGACTTTAAGGGGAAAGTTGATGGACTGGATCATGTCCAAAAGAGAGCAAGTAGGATGATAAACTTTCCAAAAAAGATGACACATGAGGTGTGGTTTAATGAACTGAGGATGTTAGGTCTAGAAGAAAGAATGACCTAAAGAAGTTAGAGTAGGTTTTCTTTTCTTTTTTTTTTTAACATACAGAAGAAATATATTTTTCTGAGAATCAGAACTGCCTGAAAAATGACCAGTTCTTGACATGCTGAGTCTCTTATCTCTGTAGTGATTGGGGAAAAGATAGATAAAAACTTCTTTAGGATATCGTAGAGCATGATTTGCCCATTTTTATTAACTGTTGCCCCCTTTGAATGAGAAGAAAATCTCATGCCCTCTTTTAACGTTATTAAAATATTTTTATAAATTAAAAATCATGGCTAAAAACACACGCAAAGGGTTGTGATTTTTTTGAATACATGTTCAGTGGGGAAGATGTTACATTCCTTTTTACACTCTACCATTTAAGATCATTGTAGAAATTTTTCATATATTGAAATTTATTGAATGAGAGCCTTTTAATTTTGTTTATCAATTAGATGTTATTGGTAATTTCTGGACTTTAACCCTGAAGTACTGAGTATTTACAAACTAGGAAGGGAAAGTCCAAATTCCAGAAGACATTAAGTTTGATTAAGGGAGTAAAAATAGTTTAAATTAGTTTCAATGAATTATAATTCAATTCCCTCTTCTTATAGAGGCTCTCTTAGGGAACCTGGACTATATCAATATGACTCCAGCTGTAGAGATATGCCTCCTCATAGAGTGAAAATAGAAATGTTCCCTTTTCCAGAAGTAATCAGTAAGCTGGTACAGCTTTGCTGAGAAACTATATTCATATGATATCAAATGGAAATTTTTGAGCTAGGTTAACAGAAGTAAGACAGGAAGGCAATAAACTTTATCATGCCATAGATCAACATGAAGTAAAATACTGTTGTAACAACTGACACATTCACAGAAAGCAAATATTATCTTGACTTCTGTTTAGAAACACTTGGATTCACAAACAAGAATCAGATTTTGGTGAATAAAGAAGAATTTGAGTCACCATTCTTGTCTATCTCTAACTTTGGACAGAATGTAATATACATTATTTTTAAAAGGTGCTATTTGATCCCAGTGTTAAGAACTTTCAAAGACTATTTCACAGTTGCTTTTAGTTCCCATTTGCCAATTATAATATTGGATGAATATTTTCTCTATTGGAACAAAATCCCTCAGTATGCATTCATGATCATGTTTGCTTTCTTGTTATGATAAATGGCAAATGAACCATAACAATCCTCTTGCAAGAACTACGGACATTCTTTTATGACTGAATCAAATCTTATGTAACAAGTTGTTAAGCCAACTCATCCTTGAGTTTCTCCTATGTACTTCTTCTGTGTGCTTCTTTGTAATGGCCTAAATCAGCATTGAGTACAAGGTGTTAAAGAAGAAAAAAAGGACAGGAAAAAAAAAGAAAAAGGAAAGGCAAAGGAAGAGATGGGAAAAGAAGGGTCAAGCCTACATAAAATTAACAAAATGGGAGCCCAGAGGTACTTAGGTCCCTAGGAGTGGACTGAGCCACCCCATTCAGGGTCTCCTCTCACCACCAGAGGGCAGGCAGCAGTCAGGTGCGCAGCATTCAGACTTGGCCAAGTTGGCCACACACCTTCCTAATCCTGGCCTGAGGACATTTGCAGTGAAGACAGCAGGGACTGGTCCTGTTTCTGTTTTGTATTACAGCTCAACAGCCTCTGACTAGCTGTAAAGGTGTGCTGAATGCTGGGAGACAGCCCTGTATATAGCATTGCAGTTGTCCTGAAGAACGGAATATTTGGTCAATGGGAAATCTCTGGGGAAAAAATTGAGAACTTATAAGAAATAACTAAAGATTGTTACATTTTCATTTTTCTTCAATATCACCTAGATAATTTAATGATAAAACATACATAGATATTGATAAAGTATAGTGAAATTATAGAGAAAGCATGAGTTAATATATAAAACAAATTCCATGTAACCAGACAATAGGAATAAAGTATTATTAAAATGACCACATCTGCATTATGTGTGGGAATTAAACATGTACAATTAAGAGTGGATATTAAAGAAAGAGATAGTGATCTAATAGCATAGGGGCATAGGTAGCTGCAACAGGGAGTGCTAGATCCCTGTCAGAACTAGAATGTCAGCATATATGGAAACAGTCCCATCTGGAAAAAATCAAGAAGGGGGAGTATGTGTGTATCAGAAAGATTGATAATGTCTGAGAGATGACAGTGGAGAATGTGGTGATGAAATCTCAAAATAAAAGAGGAAATCTGTGTAAATCTCCCAAAGATCATGGCGGATTAATAAAATTGGCTTATTAACTAATCTCATCCCTCTAATTTCTCAAATGCCCAGAGTACTAATCTTCTAGGTTTAACTATGTATAACTTACCTTTAAAACATCTCCCCCAAAATTGAGATTTAGAATAATATAGAGCTCAAATCTAAAAATCAGACCCTGTTAAACTATGCAGTTACAAGTAAGAGGCTTCAAATTCCTGTTCAGTTTCCCAGAAAGAATTAATCAGTTTGTTTCTGTTGTACTTTAGTGTTCTACAGTTATAGCACTTAGCACCCATTTATAGGTTGCCTGTCATTTTACTAGACTATAGCAGGCACTGGGACTGCATTTTTTTTTTTTTTAAGTTTGAAATCCATGTGCATAGAACAATGGCATAAAGGTGAAATTAAAAAAAAAAATAGAATTCTATATCATTTTTTAAAAAAGATTTATTTAATTTATTTATTTATTTCTCCCAATCCCCTTGTTGTTTGCACTTGCTATGTCTTTAGAAGGCACTGGGAACTGAACCTGGGACCTCCAATGTGGGAGGGAGGCTCCTAATTGCTTGAGCCACCTCCATTTCCTGCTTTGTTATGTTTCTCATTATGTTTTTTCTTCTTGTGTCTCTTCTTGCGTCATCTTGTTGTGTCAGCTTGCTGCACCTGCCCATCGCATCAGCTCACTGTCTTGCTTGTTTTTCTTTAGGAGACACCAGGAACTTCTGCTCCCTGCTTTATTGTATCTCTCATTATGTTTTTCTTCTTGTGTCTCTTGTTGCATTATCTTGTTGTGTCAGCTTGCTGCACCTGCCCATCACGCCAGCTTGCTGTCTTCTTTAGGAGGCACTAGGAACCAAACCATGGACCTCCCATGTGGTAAGCAGGAGCTCAGTTGCCTGAGCCACATCCACTTCCCAAAGGTGAAATATTTGTTCATAAAAGAGTAGTTCAGATCACTAAGTGGATTAAGGGAGTGATTTGAATATATATGTTAAGACTGAGAAATTATGAAAGGGATTAAGAAAGTTTAAAAAGAAAGAATAAAAGTATAAACAGTTGAATGAAAAGGAATAGTTTAAGGGAAGACTATATTAGCTTTGTATAAAGCTAATGTTAAAGAAAGGAAAGGTTGCCAGAATAGGACACCAGTTCTAAGAATAGTTAGAAGATCCCTTGGCTCTTTCGTATCTTTTGCATCAAGGAAACCCGGAGAAATCCTATGTTTGTAAAAGTTCTAGGAATCTTCATTACCCAGGCAGAAGAGACAAGTTATTTTCCAGACATTGTCAAAAGGAGCCTCCACCCATCTGAGTAAACTCTGAGGATCTCGCTTCATTCAGAAGATGAGCTACTGAGTCAAAGCAACTTGCATGTTAACCTCTGGATACAATGTCACAGTGAGGAAAGCTAGCATTTTGTCCACTAAGCCATCCCCTCCAGCATGATGATTCAACCTCTATATTTGTAATTCTAGCATCTGTCTATTGCAACACTTTTAATGATAGCCACTGTAATATAACCCAGGATAAATGGGTAATTTAGTGAAGTAATTTGGAATATTCATACTTATGCATCATGAAATACCAAGTGACCAACCAACTTTCTTTCACCACTTTTCACATCAAATGGTCAAATTCTGGTTTTGCTCCCATAAGACATCATCCTCTGTTCTCAACTGGGTTTTCCCTTTGGTAAATTTCCTCCTCCTTGGAGCAGGCTTAAGAATTTTCAGTATGTCAGGACACTGAGAAGTTCCAAGGGGTTGGGCATGGAAATAGTCTATTCCATACAGTTCAAGAGACTTGGGAGTGGAAGTTACTCACTTACAGGCTTGGGTGCTTCCTGAGTGGACGACAGCATATTTCATGTCTTCACTAATGCTATTGTTCTTCCATATCTTATTATCATTCTCCAGCTTATAGTGTCTTCCCTCCTTCCTAAATTTGTCATTGCCATCAATTTTGTCAATTATTTTCCATGATATAGAGTAGTGTAAAAGCAGAGGCCCTGGAGTAAGAGTTCCAGGATTTAAGTCCCAGCTCTGCCACTTACTCTATATCCTTGGAGGTCATCTCATTTCTTAGAGAGAGGCTCAGAGAGATGTGTATAATGTCAATATGGTGTGAAGAAGAAGAGGAGGAGGACGAGGAAGAGGAGGAGAATGGGGAGAAGGAGGGGGAGGAGGAGGAGAAGAAGAAGAGGAAGGAGAAGAAGGAGGAGGAGGAGGAAGGAGAAGAACCACCTTTGATACAGTGTTGCTAAGTCAGTCAGTCCACATGAAAGTAGAGCACAGTGCCTAGCATATAAGAAACACTCAATGTTATGTGCTAACATTTTATATGCTATTCCTTCTTAGGCCATTGTATGTGAGTATTTAAATCATAATTTAGAAACAGTAACTTGGAAATAATAAATTGGTTGATTATTAAACTGCAATTTTCATATAGCCAAAGGGATATAATTTTTGGTAATTTTGATACTAACATATTATCAGATTATTATACTAACATAGATAAATTAATCTAAGAAGTGACTTACACATAAGAGATCAACTTTATGATAGCCTTACTTTTACTTAAGATTTGTGGCTTCTCAGAATGACATCGACATTTGTCCACAGTCATATATGCTGTTGGACCCTGGATGCATGCCTTATTGCCTCTCCCTCTTTGGACAATCTGACTTTGTTAGGGGTAGGAAAGGTTGAGACACTTGGGTGAAAGGACTGTTCTTGCAGACATTTATCCTCCTTCCCAGTCTTTCTCTTTCGCTACCTTCCCTCCCCACCCATTCTACTCCACATCATCAATCCCTAGGTCCCAAGTTACCAAGTGGACAAAGCCTCCCTGATACACAAGTGTGGTTTGTCAATGTACGGCAAGGCAGCTTGGGATGAAGTCTTGACTGTTGGATTTTTCCCTGGTTTCAATAATACACCCCCAATGCAAAAACTTGGGGAAAATGGACAATAGGGAGGGAAAGAACCCATTATCCTAGCCAAAGAGAACCAGTATTAACAATTTGATATAAGACCTACAAATTATTTTATATGTATTTTTAAATCCAAATGTTTACACAGTTCTTTCACCCTATAATTACCATATGTGTATCCTATAGCTCTACTCTGTGTACATTTTCCTCATAAAAAGCATTCTTCTAAAACATGAGTTCTAATGACTACATAGTGTCCTATGGTATCAGTATACTATAATTTATTTATTCAATTGATAGTTGGACTTTTAGACTGCTTCCAGTTTTTACTATTATACAGTCAACAACTGTGAGCTTCTCTGTAAACACCTAAGATTATTTGCATAAGTTTCCTGCACTATTTATTACATTGGTCCTGAGTTCTTTATTTGCTTAAGATTGGCTGCTTGTATTCTCAATACCAACATTAACATTTAAACGTTTGTGTATGACATTTGTATTATTTATAAACCATTCTATAGATAGGACTATTATCATTACACATCAGTATACTACAGGGCTTTAGGGATACACATGAGAAAATGGCAATCTATGTCATAAGAGGAAAATGACTAGAACAAGAGGCAGGGTGTTATCATGGAAGAAGCATGGTCTTTAAAGTTAGGAGAATCTGGTTTAAATTTCAGTTTTGATCTTGAAAATCACACATAACTCTCTGAGCATCATTTTCAGCTATTGTAAAAGGAGATAAAAATACTAGTATTATAGGGTGCTATAGGAATTAAGTACCAAGTACATAATGGGACTAAATGAATGTAGTTTCCCATCCGTCTGGTCTAGTATTGTATTGTAATTAATAATATGTTACATATATATAGAGAAAGATTGACAGAGAGATTGACAGAGAGGGAGAGAGGTGCCATTGAGGATGGAGTATTACCGCCACTGTACCACTGATAGTGGTACAGTGCTCCACTGACTCTGAAGTTTAGGTGACTGAGCTGGGTCCACTCCCACAGAATGGCCAGAAAGTCACTAGGCAGAGTAAAAGGGGAGAGGACTTTTGGCAGCTTAGAGCTGTAAAACAGTGTGCATCTATCAAATAAAAGTTAACTATTTCAAAATGACAGGTATCTGTCTGTAATGAAGCTGAACATTATAAAAGGGCCAGACAGCATAATAAATGAAAATATTTGGATTTTATCCTGCAGGTAATGGGTAACCTTTAAATAGTTGTAAGCACTGGGAGAACATGGTCATATTTATATTTTAGAAAGATCACTCTGGTAGCCTGTGGGGATGGATGAGATTGGAAGTAGCATCGATGGGGTTTTGAACTAACACAGGAGTAACTCAACATGAGAAGAAGCCAGAAGTGGACTAGAAAGACTTACTGGCTTTGGATTCTGGGTAAACAAATATTAACGAGGGGATTGTAGATGAAGAGTGGATGGGAGGAGACAATGAATTTAGTTTAAACTTACTCAGTTTAAGCCACTTGTGGGCTATTTGGGTGGAAAATTCCAGTAGAGACTTGAGATTTGTGGATTTGGAATTTGGGAAAAAACCCTAATATGGAGTGAAAGGGTTGGAAGTCATTAGCATCAGTAGTAGTGGGCACTGAGGCATGGAGAAAAAAACATGTAGAAAAAACATTGAGTTTATTTATATTGTGTGAAGAAAAGACAACCAGGTGTATAAGTCAGAGTTATCTAGGGAAACAGAACTGACAGGAGATATCTGTAAGTATTATTAGGTTTTTATAAAAATGATCTCATGTGACTGTGGGGATGTGCAAGTGCAAATTCCACAGGGCAGTCTGCAAGCTGGGAATTCCGATGAAGGTTTTCAATGAATTCTCAGGAGATGCTGGCTGGCTGAAGTAGAGGTGGAAATTCTCTTCTGACGGCTTAAATCAACACTTCTCCTTTTAAAGTCTTCAACCAAATGGTCAAGACACCTCTCATTGTTGAAGACAATCTCCTCAGTTGATTGTAGATGTAATCAGTCATAGTGCAATCAACTGACCTTCAGTGAACTTACCTCTTTCTAGATTTATTAATTTTTTAATAGGCCTTACTTTATTTTTTACCAAGTCTTTTTTTACAGCTGTAAAAAAGTTTTTTAACCAAACAAGTATAAGGTGAGAAATATGCCTCAATATTATGTAACGTTTATGATGTCATGCTAACATAGGGTGACATAATATGCTTTTGTTTAAAATAGAAAAGCCCTTACTCAAACATCTTATTGTGAATTTGGAAGTGCAACAAAATAATAAAAGGAGAATGGTACTTAGATGAGATATGTGATGCGTAGGGATTAATACAAATTACAGTGGATAAGCATTGAAGGTGATCATGACTCCACTATATTGTGACATCTGCAGTAGCCAGAACTATGTCTTATTTATTTATCTTTGTACTTCCTGTACCTAGTGATAAGCCTTTCACCCAGGACCTGAAAACTCATTGTTGAATGAATAAATATCCTTCTTTAGAAGTCAGAAGCTTATTTTGGTTTATATTTCTTCCTAGAAGTTGAGAAGGACATTAGTAAAGGCAGATGATCTCTTCAAGACCATTCAGTTTCAGATTCCCCCATAATTTCTTATTTAAGTCTGTTCCACCTCATGAAGGCTTAATATGGCTTTGCGTCAACACCACTGATGCAGAGCTTTTACTGAGTTCAAAGGTAAAATAGGAGGAGACAGAGAAACTACTGAGAAATAATGACTGTCTTCAATGAAAGAACTAGAAAATACGATTGCTTTACTTTCTAGTGTGGGTAGGAATATGAGTCTTTCTCAGGTGGAGTCATCATTCCTGTGGTATGCTCAGAGTGAATGTCTCTTCCAGATGTGTGTTGACTGGCAGAAAGTGAAATTAGATCTATAGTTAGACATTATTAGTTGAGGCTTTGCAATAGCATCCACTCATTTAATTAAAATCCAGGGGAAATGTAAATTTGTAAAAATGCAGGTATCAAATGTCACACATCAACACTTCTGTAATAATGTGTACAGAGGAGGTTTTTGAAATGGGCTGTAGAGAATCTGACTGCAGCTGGCTGTCTGCTTTAGGTTTGGTTTTGGTTACGAAGGAGAGCAATAAGAAGGTTCAAAATCACTGTGTTGGCATATATCTGTTGTTCCTCCAGGGTAACTTCTATGAAAGTTCTTTGTTTTTACCCATTTATGTTGTCAGAGAAGGCTCTGTTCCTTATCTTTCACTGAAGTAAATTTTCTCCAAACTTATTTCTGATTTGGTTAGTTAATAAGCTTATTTTAGAATGACTTACCTTAGTTACAAAACCTGAGATTCAAAAGTACTGTGCACAAGTGTGGGCTTTATGATTGTAGTTGGAACAAATTCAAATAAGTCATAGTTCTTCTCTTAGTGTACAGATTGCAGGCGAGTCACCCTTGGTATCTTACTAATATGTGCCCTTTAAATCAAGATAATAAATAATGTCAGGGCTCAGATATTACATTGTAAAAAAGGCAGGTCCTCTTTTTCTATTGAGTTTCTATTGTTTATGTTTCATAATTGAGACTCACATTTATTTTAAAGATAAACAGGAAGATTGCTTGTCTCAGTAAAAGACATACACCCGCACACACCCACACCCACACACACACCAAAGGACATGTCACAATATATCTTCTTCCTAGGACAGCTGGTCAGGATATTCTTAAAAATAATGTGGTATACCATGACAGAATGAATGAAAATCCCACCATGTATATTAAGAATAGTGTAAGTTTTCTTTTAGGTCACTAAGATACTATCCCCAGATTTATTTCTTTTAAATAAAGGAAGACATTTTAAGGGATTTTTAGCAAACAGATTTTAAAATAATCTTCAAGTAAAGAGTTCAATATAGGCTTTTAAAACAATTTTCTTTATTTAAATATCAACATTCACAGTGTTTATAATAATGACTAACAGTTATCGAGCATTCCTGGAGCCACACAACAAACTTATGAGGTCAATAAGGTTCTTATTCCTATATTATAGATGAAAAAGTCAAGGTTTATAGTGAATTAATTTGGTCATGGTCATACAAATAAGGAGCTGATCCAGGACTGGAAACCAAGTCTGTTGGACTCTAAAGCTCCTTGATCCATCATGCTGTTTTTAGCCAATTGCTGCCATGATTTTAGAAGATGGGATATGCTTTTATTTTCCTTGTTTAATTGCTCCGTCTTGAGAACAACAATTTTAATAATTGAAGGAGCAGACATCACATATGCATAAGTGTCAAGAATTTATGATCGTATCACTCATACTCCACATTTATTAGTAACACTTTTTAATAGACCCAGAGGGGCATATTTAAGGAGGACAAGAAACCAGCATGTGTTTAAAATTATAAAGCATGCAGAGTTGTGACTACAATTCTGTAACTCTCTGCCATTAAATAACATTTCACAAAAATTCATATATTTAAATAGTAAAAACCTTGGTATTTTCCTCAGCTGAGAAGAGTATTCTATATCTTTATTCCACTTTCTGCATTTACAAGCACAGCCTACCGTATGTCTGTGTCCCTTTCAAAATTGTTGGCAATCATGATGAGTATGATGGCATTCTTCTGTTGAAAGAGGCAGAAATTATTCTTTCCTCTCATATCTTTATGCCATAGGCCCATATTTGTTTCTACCAAAATATGGGTTCCAACTGGAACAACTTAAGCCCCTATGACATTTCTTGTATGACTTTTTTTTTTTTAAACAAATCAATTTTATTGATACATATTAATAAAGCATACAATTCACCCAAAGTATACAATCAATGGTATTTGGTATAATCATATAATTGTGCATTTACCACTTCAATAATTATTAGAGCATTTTCATTATTTCAATAATAATGGACAAAAAACAGACAAACAAGAAAATTCCTCACCTCTCAATCTCTCTCTGTTTCCCCTGCTGTGTATAGCTGTTATTTCTGGCTATTCTTGCACAATTATTAATTTGTTTATTAAGCAGTTTTATTGAGATATATTCATAAACCATATGATCTATCAAAAGTGTATAATCAATGGCTTTTAGTATAATCACAATGCTGTACATTCATCATCTCAAAAATTTTAGAACAATTTCATTACTCCAAACAGAAAGATTCTATACCCCTTAGCATTCCTTCCTCAGCCCTACATAACCACTAATCTTTATAAATTGATTTATATTTAATTTTTATATAAATGGAATCATACAATATGTAGTAGCCTGTGTCTGGTCTCCTTCAATTAGTATAAGTGTTTTTGTCTGATATTAGTATTTTGTAGTATTATCCTTCATTTGTTCAGCTTCAAAGAAAAATGGTCTTATGCATGCAATTTTACCCATATTCATATTCATATTTCACATAATATATTTATATTTCACAGAATATATTTAGTCTCATGATAAGGCAATCATACAGTATTTGGCCTTTTGTGTCTGGCTTGCTTCACTTAACATAATGTCCTCCAGATTCATCCATGTTGTCATATATTTCATGGCTTCATTTCTTCTCACTGCTGCATAATATTCCATCGTGTATATATTCCACAATTTGTTTATCCATTCATCAGTTGATGGACACCTGGCCTGTTTCCAACTTTTGACTATCTTGAATAATGCTGCTATGAACATCGGTGTACAGATGTCTTCATATCACTGCTCTCAGTTCTTCTGGGTATATACCTAGCAGTGGTATTGCCGGATCCCAAAGCAAGTCTATATTCAACTTCCTTAGGAACTGCCAACCAGTCCTCCACAGTGGCTGTACCATTCTACATCCCCACCAACAGGGAATAAGCATGCCTATCTCTCCACATCCTCTCCAACATTTACAGTTTTCCGACTTTTTAATAGTGGCCAGTCTAATAGGTGTGAAATGATCTCATTGTAGTTTTGATTTCCATTTCCCTAATTGCTAGTGATGAACATTTTTTCATGTTTTTCTTCTCCGTTTGTATTTCTTCTTTAGACAACTGTCTTTTCAAGTCTTTTGCCCATTTTTTAATCAGATAGTTTGTCTTTTTATTGAGTTGTATGATCTCCTTATATATCATGGATATTAAACCCTTATCAGATATGTGATTGCCTAATATTTTCTCCCATTCAGTTGGCTGCCTTTTCACCCTTCTGACAAAGTCCTTTGAGGTGCAAAAGTGTTGAATTTTGAGGCGGTCCCATTTATCTATTTTTTTCTTTTGTTGCTCATGCTTTGAGTGTAAGGTTTAAGAAACTACTGCCTACCACAAGATCTTAAATATGCTTTCCTACATTTTCTTCTGTAGAAAGCTGAAAAGATGTTTGGTAAATGAATGAATTAAAAAATCATTTTAAAAAACGTTTTTAAAAACAGGTCTCATGGTTGTCACTTTTATATTTAGGTCCTTGATCCATTTTGAGTTCATTTTTGTATAAGGTATGAGATAGGGATCTTCTTTCTTTCTTTTGGATTTGACTACCTAGTTCTCCTAGCACCATTTGTTGAATAGACTGTTCCAGCCCAGCTGGATGGGCTTAAGAGCCTTGTCAAAAATCACTTGACCATAGATATGAGGTTCAATTTCTGAGTTCTCAGTTCAGTTCCATTGGTCAATTTGTCTGTCCTTATACCAGTACCATGCTGTTTTTACCACACTAAGTAATATGCTTTAAAGTCAGGAAGTGAGAGTCCTCCAACTTTGTTCTTTTTTTAAAAGACATTTTTGGCTATTCAAGGCCCCTTATCCTTCCAAGTAAATTTGATTATTAGCTTTTCCACTTCTGCATAAAGGCTGTTGGGATTTTTATTGGGATTGCGTTGAATCTGTAAATAATTCTGGATAGAATTGGCATCTTAATGATATTTAGTCTTCCAATCCATGAACAAGGGATGTCCTTCCATTTATTTAAGTTTTCTTTGGTTTCTGTTAGCAATGTGTTGCAATTTTCTGAATACAGGTCCTTTATGCCCTAGGTTAAATTTATTCCTAAATATTTGATTGTTTTAGTCTCTATTATAAATGGAATTATTTTTCTGATTTCCTCCTCAGATTGCACATCAGTAGTGTATAGAAATGCTGTTGATTTTTGCGTATTGATCTTGAAACCCACCACTTTTTTCTAGTAGCTTTGTTGTGGATTTTTCAGGATTTTCTAGATATAGGATCATATCATAAGCAAATAGTGAAAGTTCTACTTCTTCCTTTCCTATTGTATGCCTTCTATTTTTTGTCTAGCCTAATTGCTCTAGCTAGAATTTCTAGCACAATATTGAATAAAAATGGTGACAGTGGGCATCCTTGTCTTCTTCTCGATCTCAGCAGAAAAGCTTTCAGTCTTTCACTGTTGAATATAATTCTACCTGTGGGTTTTTCATATATTCCCTTTACCATGTTGAGAAAGCTTCCTTCTATTCCTACCATTTTGATTGTTTTTATCAAGAAAGGGTGCTGTATTTTGTCACAGGCCTTTTCTTCATCAATTGAGAGGATCATGCCATTTTTCTTCATTGAGCATACAACCGGAGCTGAAAAGATGTTTGGTAAATGAATGAATTAAAAAATCATTTTTAAAAACAAGCATTTGGTTTTTTTGGTATTTGGGGTTTTTTTTGTTTTTTTTTTTTTTGTCTTTAATAAGAATTTTTGTAAACTAAAAAAATTATTCCCTTGATTTCCATGCTTTCTTCTTAGGACCCTTCAGTGTTTGATTATCTCCAAACTTTTAGTGCTTCCAAATGAATATGAATGTGCTGCCCTTATCTTTTCACTTGGTTCATGAATCGCAAGTCATAAGCAGTTTTTTTTTTTTTTTTTTTTAAAGATTTTATTTATTTATTCATTTATCCCCCCCTTGCTGCTTGTGCTCTCTGGGTCAGCTAACCACGCCGTGCGGGCGGGCTTGCCTTCACCAGGAGGCCCTGGGAACCGAACCCGGGGCCTCCCATATGGTAAACGGGAGCCCTACTGATTGAGCCACAGCCGCTTCCCCATAAGCAGTTATTAATTCTCCCAAGACAAAGCTTGTAGGCAAGGTAACAGAACAACCCATCAAATCCCTAGTAGTGCAGAGAGCTTTTGTCATTCTCTCAAACTCTCCAGTCTTTCCTGAGTTTGTCTTGCACACTAACCTCTCCTGTCACAGTGGATTCTGCAAGATTTGGCCTAAAATGTTGTTTAATATTAGTGTTTTTATACTTTGTGGTGAACCAAAATCAGAAATAACACCATTCAGTTTGTTGATAGGTATGACAGAGCAATACTCTTGTTACTATTTGTTTCAACTGTTGTTAATGTGATTGTTATATGTGTAAGGTTGGGCCTGTGGGAGAAAATTCCACTCCCTTTTTGTGAGTGAGATCATTCACTATATTCTTGACCAGTCTTTCCACTCTGTTGGGAAGTTGTGTGGTCCTCAGACCAGAAAGACGGATGGGACAGGGAGGTCTTTGCTTGGTGGTAGAGCTAGAACCTCCTATTGGCTTTGCAGGGAATGGATCAGAGTACCCAATAATCAGCTTTTATCTGTGGGAAGGAAGATGGCAAAGCAAAGGCCGGTTGAAGATTAGGTTGTTTGGTATGATAATAACTCCACCAAAGACCCTTAATGTATTTGACGGAAAATCTTAAGGCTTTCTCAAATCTACTTTGGTGAATTTTAAGCATTGAGAAGAAGATACTTGGTGACTGAGCTGAACTCATCACTCACACCAGCTGACAGAGTCCTTTTACTTACATCAGTAGTTTGTAAAGTGTCTATGGACCCCTGGGGGACCAAGACACTTTCAGAGGGCCCACAAAGTGAAAACTATTTTCATAAAAATACTAAGACAGTACTGGCTTTACATTACATTGACATTTGTCCTGATGGTACAGAAACATTGGTGGGTAATACTGCTGGCACCTTAGCACAAAGCAAGGCAATGACGCCACCTCTATTAAGTCACTATATCATTCGTTGCCATGTACTCAAAGTTAAAAAAAAAAAAAAAAAAGCAAGTGTCACTCAACTTGATGAACTCTAAAATTAATTTTATGAAATCTCAGCCCTTGAGTACACATTTTAAAAACACTTGGTGTGACAAAATTAGAACTTGGTATAAAGCACTTCAATTGTACAATGAAATACAAAAATGGCCATCTTGAGGAAGAGTACTTGTAAGTTGTGTGAATTGTGAATTGACTACATTTTACATGAAAATCATTTTTACTTGAAAGAGTGATGGACAGATAAATTATGGTTATTGAAACTTGAATATCTGGCAAATGTTTCCTTGAAATTGAGTAAACTGATACTAACATTTCAAGGAAAACAACTGAGTATTTGCTGCCAATGATAAAATATGAGCTCTCAAGCAAAACTTAGAATTCTGGAAAAGTAGTATCCCCTACAATGAGCTCAACATCTTCCTAATACTTAACATCTTTTCTCATGAGATCAATGGTGATATTACCATTACCAATATGATTTTTTAATATTATATAATGATGTAACAAAATTAGGAAGATTTGCATAACTCCATAAACTGATATTTTCCAAATAAACCAATGCATGTTGTTACTAAATCCATTCAAAGAAAAATACCAATAGGTTTTAATGTAACAAAATATGAAAAGTTCATTGATATGGTTTCAGATTCCATATTGCAACTAGCCTTTATGAAAACACTACTACTCAAATTTTTGTATGGACTCAAAGGATATCCACAATTGTATCCCTTTTCCAATTACATATGTGTGTAAGGCCAGATCTTCTTTCTAATATCCAACCAAAATAACTTATTGCAACAGATTGAATACAGAAGCAGATATAAGAATCCAACTGTTTTCTTTTAAGCCAGACGTTAAAGATTTGTGAAACTGTAAAATTATGCCATTCTTCTCCTTAATTTTGTTTTGTTTGGAATATGTATTTAGTTTCATAAAAATATGTTATTGATTTTAATATGTAATAAGCTTATTGTTTTTGTTCAAAATAAGTAAATATTTATACAACTTATTCAGTTTTAATTTCTAATATGGTAAAATCAATAGACATAACTCACATAAACAAAATTCTTTTGGGGCCTCAATTTTTAAGAATGTAAAGGCGTCTTGAAACTAATATGCTCTTACTTCATTCATGTGTCTGTTCAAATGGCATATGTTTAGAGTGGCCTATTTAAATATAGCAGCTTCTTATTTTTATTTATAGCACTTATAATTACCAGGCAATGTATTATATGTATTTATTTGCTTATTTGGTGTCTTCCCTATGAGAATGTAAGCTCTGTTATGGAAGGGATTTTATTTGTCTTATTCATTGTCTCCAGTACCTACTATATAGCTACTATATAGCTACTCAGTGAATATGTGTTGAAATAATGAAACCATTTGCCCATCTGGAGATACTCTACTAATACTATAGAAGTTCTATGTGATCCCTCTTTAATTGTGTTTGTCTCAGAAACTACTTCTTGCTAAGGACATCCATGGTATTTTTGAGAGTCTCTTATGGGTGTTTATACTCTAACAAATTTAGTCATTTATCACATGGTATCCTCTTCCCCTGCTTCAACCCCCTCATCACCCTCTCCTCCAAACACATTCATATAGAGACAAGGGTCCATTATTTCTGCCTAGAAGGACTGCTGCCACAGCCAAACAGAATCTCTCAACTTTATACTCCATCCTAGATAGATTGGAACCCTCAAGGTAGAGCTGCATAGAATTCTGTTGCAAAAACGGAAAGAATGCCTCTCCTGGAGGGGCACCAAAGCAAGGCATTCTGTGTCCCCAATATATGACAGAATTTTTAGGGAAAGACACCTTGTCATTTTAAATTTACTGCTTCTCTCCCTCTACAGTTCTGACAGGACTCTATGGGAGCCCAGAATAGAGTTGAATATGAGTGATGACCGCTAAGATCATCTCAGATTCATCTCTTCTCTAATGATAAATATTATACCTGATTAAGCCTATTATATATACACTTTACTTCCTCTGTCCTTAGGGCAGAATCTCAACCTTGTCTGCACATTGGAATCAATTGAGGAACTTTAAAAATAGTGATGCCTAGGTACCCCCTCCAGAAATTCTGATTTAGCTGATCTGGAGAGCAGCCTGGTCATTGGGAGTATTAAAAGCCCCTAGGTGATTCTAATGTGTAGACCTGGCATGAGTTTTCTGCTAGAAGGCTCTTCAGTCCTCCTCTAATGGATTTGTCATCCCTACCTCAGGAGATCATTGGCATGGTACTAAACATGGTATTTCCAAGAATTGAATGTAATGGAAAACTTGATGTTTCTGATATTTTGAGTGGAGAAACCAAGTCTCTTATAAAGACAGGATCAACCTGAACCAAAATGTGATCACTTGAAAGTGAATCATCTTTCCCTTCTTCCAAGTAATGGTGGGAAATAAAATGTTTTAACTCTCAGTTGGTGTCTGTATTCAGACCCCATTTATTCTGCCCACTTCCCACTCCAACCCCACTCAACCTCTCCAACTTCATTGCCCTCAATATGCACCGCCTATTTGTGGTTTCCTTAAACCTGCTGTGTTTATTGGCACTCCATGCCTTTTTTCATAGTCAGATTCCGCTGTTCAGAAAAGACTTTCTCATCTCTTTTGCCTGACTGACCTGAAGATATCTCTCAAGAATCAGCACAGTTCTCTGGAAAACATACTTTTACTGCCACAGGCTAAATTAGGTGTCCCTGTCCCCAAATCCTATCCTGATTTCCCTCCTGGCATTTGCTATAATGCCATAATGCTACTCTGTTATAACTGTGTGACTATCTTTTTCAACAATGAGCTCCTAAAAACAGAAACTGTATTTTTCTTAATTTTGAATTTCCAGTATTCAGAAAAAGACTTGCATAATAAATGATCAATAAGTGCTTGTTAAATGGCTCAGTAGACACATGGATAAATGTATCATATCTTGGGTAAAGTTAATTAGTGAATATTTTGTAAATATTTCTATTTGAAGTATTTGTAGGGATTAGATATTCATAACTCTGCAACTATGTAAAGTCCAGATAGATACATGACTTACTCTGAGTAACACTACTAGTTAGTTGTTTAGTTGCATACATAGACTAGAACTAAAACTTCTTGACTTCTAGCCCAGTGCTTTTGCTCTTTAGAATTTCCTGTGTGTGTGTGTGTGTGTGTATGTGTGTTTATGGGGATAAGAATTTTTTGCTTGGCTTTTATTTTTATTTTGGTCAATTAATAATGGCTTAGGTGATGCTAGGTGAAAAAGCACTTTACTGAGCATAAGTCAGGTCTTATAAGTTACACATGTTAAGTATGTCCTTTAATGTGTAAAGAATATTATGCAATAATATTATGTAATAATGAAATATAAGATTGGATTATTTAAAACATTACCTAATGTTGTTCAAAGAGATAAAGCAAGAACTTTGGGAAAAGGTTTGATAAAAGATACACTATTTAGATTGCAACCAAGAGTTGTTGATGCAATATTAATATCAGATAAAATAAAAATTAAGAAAAAATCACTAATAAAAACAAAAAAGAAATTATTATTCTGAATGAACAGAAAAATATCCACCAGGAACTTAATATGGAAATATATAATGCCAAAATTAATAGAATTTCAAGGAGAATTAATAAATCAACCATCACAGCAGAATATTTCAATGACTCTCTTAGAAACTGATGGGCTGGGAGCAAAATTCAGTAAGAATATAAAAATTTCATATTCAAAATTAACAAGCCTGAACTAATATACTTATATGGAAATCTTTTTAAAATGAACAGAATATATTCTTTTAAAATATTTAAAATCAATTTTAATGAACACATAAAAGTCACAAAAGAAGTTACAAAAACTATATATCACATAGATTATTTTCACATGCTACAAAATAAGAACATTAGAAATAAACAAGAAAAAAAGAGAAACCAAGAAAAATTTAATCAAGATAGCATATTTAGAAAATAAAAAACACATTGTTTAGCAATTAATGGGTAACAGAGGAAATTACAAAAAATGTAGGGTAAGCCATTATGCAAGCATTATAAATAAAAACTCATAGGATGCTGCTAAAATATACATAAGGGGAAATTTTTAGCCCAGAGGCATTTATTACAAATTAATCTACTTACTGTTTCTGCTCCTCTCACTACCCCCTGCACTCTCCAGCATTCTCTCTCCCATCTTCTATTTGCAGCCCTAGCACCTTGGAAACAGATCTCTATCTTGGGGTTCTGGGGCACATGACTCCAGGTCAGTCTAAGTCAGTTGGTTCAGTTAATACCTTTATCCACTGTGAATGTTTCAAGAATGGATACCTGATCCAATAGGGACCAAAAAGAGAGGGATTCCCAGAATTCGTGTGAGAGCTTTCAGAAATATATTCTTTCTTCAAAGATAGTGTCATTTGAATATTTGAGGTCAGATATTCCTTCAGCTATTTATCCTCCTAAAAGAGACCCTGGAGATGTTGGGCAGCCACTATGTGAAGCCCAACCTGAATTAATATATCAGAAGGCAGAAGGTGAACAACTAGTCATTGGTGACTTCATCTGAACTGTTGGGTTAATCTTCTCTCTTTTTTTTAACAAATCGATTTTATTGATACATATTGGAAAAGCATACATTTCATCCAAAGTGTACAATCAATGGTATTTGGTATAATCACATCATTGTGCATTCATTACTTAAATCATTATTAGAACATTTTTATTATTTCAATAATAACAATAATAATAATAATAAACCAAAAACAAACTAGAAAATTCTCTACCTCTCAATCTCTCCCTATTTCCCCTGCTGTACATAGCTGCTATTTCTGGCTATTCTTGCACAATCATTTGTTTATTTATTAAGCAGTTTTACTGAGATATATTCACATACAATCTATCCAAAGTCAATCCTCTCCTGAATACAGACCTACCTTTAAACTTTTCATAAATAAGAACCAAAAAAGACTCTCTTTAAGTCTGAGTTACTTGCTACATAAAGGTTTCCACTTGAGACAATAAGAAAACCGAAAATAAAGGGACTAAGGACTCAAAAAAGTTTAAAAAGAAAAATCAGACATATAGAAAGGAGAAGGAAGAGAATTATAAAAATTGTATCTGAAATTAATGAAATAAATAAAAGAAATCAATTTGATTAGTATTACTCAAAGATGGCTCATTGAAAATGCTAATAAAATAGACCTTTGGGAAAATTAATCAAGGAAAAAGAGAAGGTATAAAAAGCAGTATCAGAAAATTTTAAAATTGCATGTAACTATAAAATATTAGAAATATTTTAAAATCAAAAGAAAATTATAGGAACAAATGTATGCCTTTTTCTGTTTTATGCACTTCCTATACCTTCATTTTTTATTAGACTGTTTTTTAGAGCAGTTTTAGGCTTACTGAAAAATTGCCCCAAGAGTTCCCATACAACCCTTCTCCCATTCCCCTAGGCACACAGTCTCCCCTATTAATAACATTTTGCATAGAGTGTTACATTTGTTACAACTGATGTACCAATATTGATATATTAATAACTAAAGTCCATGGTTTACCTTAGGGTTCCCTCTTTATGTTACACAGGGTTATGGATTTTGACACATGAATAATGTCATATATCCACCATTACAGTATCTTACAGAATGTACCAAAGTTTGTTTCTCCAGTCACTTACTGAAGGACATCTTGGTTGCTTCCAAATTTTGGCAATTTATGAATAATTCTGCTAGAAACATTCATGTGCAAGTTTCTGTGTGGACATGGTTTCAACATATTTGGGTAAATACTTAGGAGTACTATTACTGGATCATGTGGTTAGCCTATAGTTATCTTTGTAAGAAACTGCCAGACCATCTTCCAAAATGTTTGTACAATTTTCGTTCCTATCAGCAATGAAAGAGAGTTTCTGTTGCTCCACATCCTCACCAGCATTGTCAGTGCTTTGGTTTCTAATAGGTGTGGAGTGGTATCTTGTTGTTTTAATTTGCATTTCTCTAAGGACTTTTGATGTTGAGCATCTTTCATATGCTTCTTTGCCATCTGTATATCTTATTTGTTGAGGTGTCTTTTGCTAATTTAGTAATTGAGTTTTTTAATTTTCTTATTGTTGAGTTTTAGCCATTAAATATGAATATAGATAAAATGAACCATTTTCTAGAAAAAAATTTAATGACCAAAATTGGTCCAAGCAGAAAACATGATTAAGCTACTAACTATAAATTGAAATGGTATTAGAGTTTTCCATATATGAAAGACATAAATCCTAGGTGGTTTTTCAGATTATTTCTATTAACCCCTATTAACCCTGCAGAGAATAAATAAATTAAGTCTTTTACAAACTGGTTCATGAGAAATTAAAGAAAGAAGAAAAATTACTCAAGTTCATTTATAAGGATAGGATAATCCTGATACCAAAACATGGCAAGACAACAAAGGCAGGAAAGCCTACAGTCTGGTCTTACCTAAGGATATTGTGAGTATTAGCAAATTAAAAACCGCAATGTGTTAAAAAGATATAAGACAATAATTCACTGTTAAAAAATATATTACCAATTACTCTCATAACCCTCAATGGAAATAAAAGCAAATTGTAATACCAACACCCATTGGTGATTTAAAAAGAAAACAAACACCTCATTCCAAACTAGTAATATACAGAGAGTTCCTTAATCTAATCTATCAATAGAAAATAATATATATATATATTTAGTTTTGAAACACTAGAAATACTCCCATTCAACTAAGTATGAGGCAAAGATAATAACTATTAATTGTCTTTTTCAGCACTGTATTGGTGTCCCTGGCTAATGCAGTAAGTTGAGGGAAATTAATTAGAAAATAAAGATTTGAAATGAGACAAAAAATGATATTTATTTGCAGATATGAAGTATACCTATATAACTCAAGATAATCTACTGATGAAATATTAGACTTAAAGATAAAGTTCAGCAAGGTTGCTAGTTACAATAACAATATGAATATAAATATTATCTATAGACATCAATAATATACAATTTAAAATAGAATATATTTCATTCATGATAGAATAAAACTATAAAATTCTTAGGAATCAAACTAAAAAGAAATAGTTTTATTTTTATGAAAGAAATTATAAAATGTAGTCAAAGGGAAAATCCTGAAAAAAGTGGATATATAACCCCATATTTTTGCATTGGAGAATTTATTCACATTAGTATGTTAATTCTTCCCAATACCTCCTTAAAGTTTCGTGATTTTTAAGGTGGTTACCTTAAAAATAATTCGACCATGTGTCATGGTTTGTCTAAAATTGTTTTGGTTTATGCCTGGTAACTTGCTGTAATTATTAGTGTCTTCATTTACTTACTGTAATTATTAGTGTCTTCAATTATCCCATTTGGTCTAGAAAATATATAATCACATTAGTTTTACACATTAAGAGAAGTTATAAGAAAAAGAATATGGAAGAAAATTTTTTATACTTCTCCCCGACTTCCTACTTATAAGCTATATGACCTTGAGCAAGTTACTTAAACTCTCTGTCCCTCAGTTTCCTCATCTCTAAAATGTGGATGATAATAATATCTAATCTTAGGATAGTTCTAAAGAGTAATGGAGATAATACATGCAACACACTTAGAATACTGACATGGTGTAGGCACTCAGCAAGTGTTAGTTATTTGAGTAAAAGGACTTTATTAGAGTTCAAGTTATAAGTCCTAGTAATTAAAAATATGGTATAGGAGCTACCTGACATGATTAGAGATAGCAATTTCCAGCCCTCACACAGTGCTTGAAATAGTGCCTGTTGCCACTAGCCAAACTGTAAAAATTCAAGATTCAGAGAAGGGGCATGTCTCAGTGGTGGGGAATAATTAGCCCTAAAATGAATACTGCTTCAGTCTTGCCTAATAAATATTACACCAAAACCCCAAAGAATCAGACCATTTCCAAGTAATTTAATAGCCTCCCAGAGCAAAGCTCAAGAATATTCACAGGAATGCAAAATATCCAGCACTCAATAAGGTAAAGTTTACAATGTCTGGCTTTCAATAAAAAAATTGCCAGGCATGCAAAGAAGTAGGAAAATACAAGCCATACTGAGGAAACCAATCAATTAATTCCAACTGACCCTGAACTGACACAGATGTTATAATTACCAGACAAGGACATTAAAACAGATATTATAACCATTCCAGATGATCAAAAGTTAAGTACAGACACGGGAGATATTAAAAACATGCAAAAGACACTTAAAGATGAAAAATACACTGAATGTTTTTGTGACAAATTAGACATTGCTGAAGGAAGATTAGTGAAATTAAAGACATAGTAATAAAAGCTATCCAAAATGAAATACAGGGAGGTAAGAAAAGCAATGAACATAGCATTGCTGAAGTGAGACAATTTCAAGTAGAGGGAGAGGAAGGAAAAATATTTGTGGAAATAGTGGTCAAATATATTTCAATTTTGGTTAAAAAAAAAAAATCAAACCATAGATCCAAGAAGCTTAATAAACCCCAAGCATGGGAACTATAAATAAACCACACCAAGGCACATTATAATTAAACTGCTCAAAATCAGAGATAAAGAAAAAGTCTTAAAAGCACCCAGAAGAAAGGATGTGTTACATACAGAAGGACAAATATAAGGATGACAGCACATTTCTCATTGAAAACAAATGTAAATGAGAAGACAGTGGAAAAACATCTTTAAAATACTGAATGCAAAAAACAACTATCAACCTAGAATTCTATACCCAATGAAAAATATATTTTAACAATGAAGGTGAAATAAAAATCCTTTGAGACATACTGAAGCTGAAAGAATTCATCACCAGCTGACTCACACCACAAACATGTTAAAAGAAGTCCCTCAGCAGAAGGAAAATGATACCAGTTGGAAAAGAATATACAAATGAATGAAGTGGACTGAAAATGGAAAGTACATGGGTAAATACATAATATTTTCCCCAATTATTTAAAGATATATATATACTATAAACCCTAAAACAATTACTAACATTATAAACAAAAATGTTATAGCTCATAAGCCAACAAAGGAGATAAAATTCAGAATCATAAAAAGTTTCAATTAATACAATAGAATGAGGAAAAAGAAAAAAAAGGAACAAAGAAGAGATGGGGCAAATAGTTATATTAGTTTGCATCAACTAATATAACTATTAGTTGATGCAAACTAATAATCACCTTAAATATAAATGATCCAAATATCTGAATTAAAGGGCATATATTGTTGGATTAGATTTTTAAAAGCAAGTTGCCTACAAGAAACACACTTCAAATATAAAGCCACAAGTAGGTCAAAAGTAAGAGGGTGTAAAAGGTTATGTCACATACCTGGCGGGGAGATGATGATGGACAATGGCCATCCCAGGGAATGGAGAGAGTCTGCAACTGCAGGCAGGATAATCCCATCCAACTTATCCATGGGATATAAGTCCCCTCTCACTTGGAGGTGGAGTGAGCATCACCATCCCAGACTCTTCAGGATTGGGGGCAGAGCTATGGACTAGAGTGGACTTACTAGTATTCTGTTACAGACATCTTGTGATTCAAGCAATGAAAGAAATTACAACATTAATGTGGAGCCAGTGGCCACTGGATGCTTTGGGGGCAGGGAGAGGGAAAAGCAGTTGTAATACAGGGGCTTTTTCGGGACTTGGGAATTATCCTGACTGACATTGCAACGACAGATATAGGCCATTTTATATCATCATATAACATGCAGAACTGTGTGGGAGAGAGTGTGGTCTACAATGTGAACTATGGTCCATGCTTAATGGCAAAAACCCAGGATGTGTATATCCATTGTAGGTGATGTGCCACACTAGTGAAGGATGTTTATGTGGAAGGTTGTGGGAGGTGTGGGAGGTGGGGCATATGGAAATCCCTATAATTTTTGTGTAGCATCTATGTAATCTAAGTATCTTTTAAAAAATAAAAAAAAAATTATGAAAGAAAGCTTATGTTACATTTACAATAATTAATATATTAATATCAAAGTATATTGCAAAGTAAATACTATTACTAGAGATACAGAAGAGCATTTCATAATAGCAAAGATGTGAGTTCCTCAAAAGGGCATAACAGTCTCAATTGTTTATGTACCTAATAACAGAGCTTCAAAATAAGTGATGCAAACTAATATAACTACAAAGAGAAATAGACAAATTGGAATTATAGTTAGAGATTTCAATACCCCTCTCTCCATAAATGATAGTAGAAAGGTAGTCAGTAAGGATATAAGATTTGACTACTATCAACCAACTTGATCTACTTGATGTTATTGAAAAATTCATGCAACAACAGCAGAATACTGTTCAGGATTATTTTCAAGTGTCCATGGAATATTTGCCAAGATATACCACATTTGTTTCATAAAGGAAGTCTCAATAAATATAAAAGGGTTCAAGTTATACAAAGTAAATTCTCTGACCACAATAGAATTAAATTAGAAATCAGTAATAGAATGAGCACTGAAAAATCACCAAATATTTGGAAATGAAATCATAGTCTTTAAAAAAACACATGGGGAGATGAAGAAATTAAAAGAGAAATTAGGAAGCATTTTGAATTGAATGTAAATGAAAACACATCATACCAACATTTGTGGGATGCCACTAAAGCTGTATTGAATTTAAATGTATAGCGTTAAATGCCGATATTAGAAAGACGAAAGTTCTCAAATCAATGCCCTCAGATTCTACCTTAAGAAACTAGAATAAGAGCAAATTAAACTCAAAGTAGAAGAAAGGAAATAAAGATCACAGTAAAAGTCATTGAAATAGAACACAAAAATTAGAGAAAATCAATGAAACCAAAAGCTTATTTTCAGAAGATCAATATACTTGATAAACCTCAAGCCAAACTGCTCACGAAATAAAAAATATAAAACATAAATGACTAATATCAAGAATGAGAGAATTAATATTACTATAAATCCTGCAGATATTAAAAGGATAATAAAGGAATGTGGTAAATGACTGTGTCAAAAATTTTTGATAACTTAGATTAAATGGACTAATTTTTGAAAAACACAAAATACCAAAATTCACTGAAGAAGAAATATATAACCTTGAATAGCCCTATATCTATGAAAGAAATTGAATTTACAGTTAAAATTTTCCCAACAAAGGAAACTCCATGTCTAAATGGCTTCAATGGTGAATTCTATCAAATATTTAAGGAAGAAATAAAACCAATTCTATACAAACTTCCAGAAAATTAAAGAGGGGAGAATGCTTCCTTACAGATCAGCATTTTTCTGATACCAGAACCAGACAAAGATATTATAAGAAAAGTAGCCTGCAGACCAATATTCCTCATGCACATAGTTGCAAATATTCTAAACAAAATTTTAGGATATTTAATCCAAAAATATAATAAAAGGATAATATATCATGACTAAATGAGCTTTATCCCAGGAATTCAAGATTTGACTAACATTTGAAAATCAATATACCACAGACCACAGTCCACACCGCAGACCACACTCTCCCCCACTCAGCCCTGAGCGGTGTGTGCTGATTCAAAATGGCCCACATCCATCGCCACAACAGTACTCAGGACAACTTCCAACTCCCAAAGAAGCCCCTGTATCTCAACTGCTCATCCCCTCCCTACCCAAAAACTGTCAAGTGGCCACTGGCTCCACCTCATTGTTATAATTTCTTGCATTGCAAGAATCACCATATGTGAGCAAGAGAATACCATCAAGTCCACTCTAGTCCATAGTTCTTCCCCCAATCCAGAGGCGACTGGGATGGTGATGTCCACTCCAACTCCAAGTGAGAGTGTGTGGACTGCGGTGTGGACTGTGGTCTGTGGTTGGTGGCGGGGCTCCAGGATGTGTGGGTTCATTGAGGTTGGTGGGCCACACTGTGGGAGATGTTTGTGTGGGATGTGGTGGGAGGTGTGGGAGGTGGGCAACATGGGAATCCCAGTGGGTTCCGTGTAGTGTTTTGAGTAATCTAAGCACCTCTTAAAATATATGCATATATATATATATAAATAACATTTTTTGTAAGCAAATACACATATATGCATATATATTTATATATCATTTTACAAATGTTTGTATGTATTGTGAGAATTTTGATTTTTACCCATAATAAAAAAAAATAAATAAATAAAAAAAAAAAAAAAAGAAAATCAATATATGTAATTCATCATATATGAGGGATAATTTCATGTGTAACTTTGGCCTGATTATTACTGTGAGGGTATTTCATAGATGATTTAAATCATTAGTCAGGTCATTGCATCTCTGACTAATCACAACTATAATCAACAAAGGAGATTGCCTTCAGGAATGAGAGAGGTCTCATCCAATCAGCTGAAGGCCTTCAAAGGGGAACTGATGGTTTCAGCAGTCAGAAAGACGAATTCTATCTCTACAGACAGCTTTTCCTGCGGAATTCATGAAAACTTTCATCAGAGTTTCCAATTTATGGCCTGTCCTGTGGAGTTCAGATTTATCAATCCTCATGTTCACGTGAACCAGTTCCTATAATAAATTTCTTAATATTTTCGTATATATGTACTTTATCCATATCTGTAATACTAATAGTTTAATTGGCAATGATTTTATAGTTCATTTAATTTTTTTTAGTATAAATTTAGAAAAGCTTGAAATAAATACCCCAAAGTACTTATATTTTTTGAATTTGAGTAGTGGCAATACAGGTGGTTTTTATTTTCTTCTTTGTACTTTTTTATATTGTTTAATTTCCAGAGACAAAAAGGAAATGATATTTATTTGGCATCACAAATTAGAAGTTCTGATGTGCATGATTTGAAGGGTTAGTAAGAGACCCTCTATATCATCATATGTTTACTGTAGATGTTGGGATCCATTGGAAAATAAATTCCCTGCATGTGTATAATACATTATAATTTATATATTTTTTCTACTCCATACCTTTCCAGTATTTTGGTTGTGGCCAAAAGTAAGAAATAAGTTTTAATTCATACTATTGCATGAAACCAACCATGCTGAAATTCAGTGGTTTAAAATAACAATCATTATTATTATAATTCACAATTCTGTGATTTGGAGGGAGACCAACCCACTAGGATTGGCTCAGCTAATCCTGGATTGATTCTTTGATGTATTTGTAGGTCAGCTGACTTACTTAATAATCTGTTAGAATGTTAGGAGCTCTGCTCAAGTTTGGGCTTAAGTAATGCACCTTAACTTTCCTCATGTCTCTCATCCTCATCCTATGATCAGCATGTAGTTCCCAGATGTAACCTTCTCATGGCAATGGCAGGAATGCCAGAGAACAAGTGGAAACATGTGAGACCTCTTGAGATTAGGCTTAGAACTGGCACTTTGTTATTCCTGCCTTATTTTCCATAGCCATACTTAGGTTCAAAGTGGAGGAAAATGAACTCTACCTCATTAATGAAAAGTACTGCAAAGAATTGTAGTTAACTAGTGCTATCTGCTGGCAAGTCTGGAAATTGCATGGACAAAAATTGTTCATGCTTTCTGTATCCAACCCCTGAGAAAAAATCTGCACCCCAGTAGTAAGTCCCTGGCCTGATTTTGAAAACCTTAGCTGAGCAATTTTAAAGACTTAGAATAATGCAAATATTCTCACTGACCTGATTTTGTGATAATCAGGATAGGCTAAACATTCGCTATATTAGAAACCATGCATGTGTCCCCAGACCTAGAATTTCTTCCTAGATCTGGTTTTTAGAATGCTGGTGATAAATATCAAAGATAAGCCTGATTTATTATATGACCATCCTGTATGGGAAAAGACTGTAACTTTGGATATCTTTGGTCAAGCTTAAGAGATATAGCAGGGGGACAGATGTGGCTCGGGTGATTGGGCATCCATCTCCCATATGGAGGGACCTGGGTTCGATCCTCGGGACCGCCCAGTAAAAAGAAAAATATAGAAGGCGCGTGGGCCACCAGGCCCCTTGCGCAAGTGCACCGCCAGTCCCCGCCAGCAGGTGAGCCACCAGGCCCCGCGAACCATGCAGCAAGATGATGACATAACAGGAGAGTGACACAAGGGTGAGCCAAGACGAGATGCACCGAAAAACTAGGAACTGAGGTGGCACAGGCAGTGGGAAACCTCTCTCCCACATCAAAGATTCTGAGAATCGAATCTCATTGAAGACAGGAGGAGAAGGATGAGAAGAGAGGGCAGGAAATGGACAAAGAGTTGTCCAGTGAATGGACACAGAAACAGCAAAAATGGGGGGGGGTGTATAAAAATGGATAAAAGTAAATAAATAAGTAAATAAATCCTTAAAAAATGTATAGGGGAGGAAGATACAGACTATAGTTAGTAGTAATACTTTGATGATGCTCTTTCATGATTTGTTAACAAATGTTTCACAACAATGCAGGGTGTTTGGGGGCGGGAGTGGGAGCCCTGTATGATGTTATGCGTGTTTGTTTTGTAAGTTCACGATGTTTTCTGAACACTTATAGTTTATGTTTGTTCATGTATGAATGATATACTTCAATAGATTGTTTTTTTTTTAAAAAAACAGGACTTTGAAAAAAAAAAGAATAAGTTGAACCAAATAGCAAAGATGAGCTGTGAGAAAAAAAAAAAAAAAACAATAGGCAAAGAGAGGAATATTGGTGATCAGAGTAAATTCACCAACATATTCAGATGCATAGACATCAGCAAAAAACGACAAGCCATACTAGGAAACAGGAAGAGATGGCCTAGCCAAAAGAACAAATCAAATATCCTGAAGAGATTCAGGACTTAAGACAGTTAATCAGTGATAATCACACAACTCTCTGAAATCACTTCAAAGAATTTAAAGACATTATGACTGAAGAAATAAAGGATATTAAGAAGACACTGGAAGAGCATAAAGAACAATTTGAAAGCCTGCAAAGAAAAGTAACAAAGCCTATAGGAATGAAAGACTTGAGGGATGAGATTAAAAATACATTAGAGGCACATAAGAGAAGATTTGAATTGCTCGAAGAAAGAATTACTGATTTTGAAGACAGAATGTCTGAACTGGAAAAGACAGGAGTAGAGAAAGGGAAGAAAATGTAAAAAATGTGCACAAAACACATAGACATTCACATTATTGGTGTCCCAAAAGGAGAAGAGAATGGAGAAAGGGTAGAAAAAATATTTGAGGAAATAAAGACTGAAAACTTCCAAACCTTATGAAGGATATAAGTATCAATATCTAATAAGGACAACACACCCCAAACAGATAAATCCAAATAGACCTACCCCAAGACACCTACTATTCAGAATGTCAACTATCAGAGATAAAGAGAGGATTCTGAAAGCATCAAGAGAAAAGCAAAACATGATATACAAGGGAAACTAGATAAGATTAAATGCAGACCTCTTATTAGAAACCATGGAGGAGAGAAGAGAGTGGTATGATGTATTTAAGGTAATGAAAAAGAAAAACTGCCATCCAAGAATTCTGTATCTGGCAAAGCTGTCCTTCAAAAATGATGGTGAGTTCAAAGACTTCACAGACAAACAAAAACTGATAGAATATGTTACCAAAAGACCAGATTTAAAAGACACACTAAAGGGGGTACTGCAGCCTGAAAGGAAAAACAAGGGCAAGACATTTGGAGAAGCGTGTAGAAATGAAGATTTTTAGGAAGGGTAAACTGCAGGTGAAGTAGACAGACAATAGAATGATATGACAACAGAGAGCTCAAGGACATAATGGATGAAGTAAGTAATGCCTTTACAGTAATAACATTCAATGTTAATGGATTGAACACCCCAATTAAAAGATATAGACTGATAGAATGGACCAAAAAAATATGAGCCTTCCATATGTTGTCTATAAGAGACCCACCTCAGATGTAAGGACACAATCAGGTTAAAAGTGAAAGAAGGGAAAAGGTATTCTATGCAAATATAACCAAAAACGAGCTGGAATAGTGATACTAATATCAGACAAAATAGCTGGAGTAGCGATACTAATATCAGACAAAATGGATTTCAAATGCAAAACTATTATAAGGGATGAAGAAGATCATTATCTACAATAAAAGGGGTAATTCACCAAGAAGAAATGACTATAGTAAATATTTATGTACCTAACCTAAATTCCCCACGATACATGAGGCACACACTGGCATAACTGAAGGGAGAAATACATGTCTCTACAATAATAGTTGGAGACTTCAATACACCACTCTCAGTATTGGATACAACATCTGGACAGGGGATAAATAAAGAAACAAAGAGCTTGAATATTATGATAAATGAACTAGAACTAACAGATATCTATAGAGCATTGCACCCCAAAACAGCAGGATATACTTTCTTTTCAAGTGCTCATGGAACCTTCTCCAAGATAGGCCATATGTTGGGTCATAATACAAGTCTCAATAAATTTAAAAAGATTGAAATTATGCGAAACACTTTCTCATAATGAAGCTGGAAATAATTAATGGATAGAAAAAGGAAAAATTCATAAATATATGGAGATTTAAAAACACACTCTTAATCAGTGGGTCATTGCAGAAGAATTCAGCAAATATTATGAGACAAATGAAAATGAGAAAACAACATATCAAAACCTATGGGACAAAAAACAAAACAAAACAAAAAAACTCTGGGACCCGCAAAGGCAGTGCTGAGAGGGAAATTTATAGCCCTCAATGCTACATTAAAAAAGAAGAAAAAGCTAAAATTGATATCTAATTGCACACCTGGAGGAACTAAAAAAAAGTACAGCAAACTATTCCCAAATGGAGCTGAAGGAAAGAAATAGTAAAGATCAGAGCAGAAATTAATGAAATCTAGAGCAAAAAAAAACAATAGAGAGAATCAACAAAAACAAAAGTTGGTTCTTTGAGAAAATCAACAAAATTGTCAAACCCTTAGCTAGACTGACAAAGAAAATAAGAGAGAAGACATAAATAAATAAAATCAGAAATGAGAAGGGGAACATTACCACTGACCCTGCAGAAATAAGAGCACTCATAAGAGGATACCATGAACAACTTTATGCCAAAAAACTAGACAATGTATAGGAGATGGACAAATCCCTAGAAACACACAAACCACCTACATTGACCATAGAAGACCTCAACAAACCAATCACAAGTGAAGAGATTGAACAATCATCAAAACCTCCCTAAGATGACAAGCCCGGGATAAGATGGCATCACATGTGAGTTTTACCAGTCATTCAAAGATGATCTAATACCAATCTTGCTCAAGCTCTTACAAAAAACTAAACAGAAAAGAATGCTACCAAACTCATTCGCTGAAGCAAACATCACCCTAATACCAAAACCAGATAAAGATACTATGAAAAAAGAAAATTATAGACCAATATCTCTGATGAATATAGATGCAAAAAATCCTCAACAAAATACTTGCAAACAGAATCTAAAAGCACACTAAAAGAATTATACACCATGATCAAGTGGGCTTTTTTTTTTTTTTTTTTTTTAAGATTTTTATTTATTTATTCATTTATCCCCCCCTTGCTGCTTGTGCTTGCTGGGTCAGCTAACCACGCCATGCGGGCGGGCTTGCCTTCACCAGGAGGCCCCAGGAACCGAACCCGGGGCCTCTCATATGGTAAACGGGAGCCCTACTGATTGAGCCACAGCCACTTCCCTGGGCTTTTTTTTTTATCCCAGGTTTGCAAGGGTGGTTCAACACAAGAAAATCAATTAGTGTAATAAACCATATTGATAAATTGAAGAAGAAAAATCACATGATCCTATCAATTGATGCAGAAAATGCATTTGTTAAAAATACAGCACCCTTTCTTGATAAAAACACTCCAAAAGATAGGAATAGAAGGACGCTTTCTCAATATGGTAAAATACATATATGAAAAACCTGCAGCTAGCATAGTACTCAGTGGTGAAAGACTGAAAACTTTTCCACCGAGATCAGGAAAATGACAAGGATGCCCAGTGTCACCACTGTTATTCAATATTGTGCTAGAGGTTCTAGCTAGAGCAATAAGGCTAAAGAAATAAAAGACACCAGATAGGAAAGGAAGAAGTAAACCTTTCAGTATTCGTTTATGATATGATTCTATATCTAGAATCTCCTTAAATCCACAATAAAGCTACTAGAACTAATAGACAAGTTCAGCAAAGTGGAAGGATACAGGATTAATACACAAAAAACAATAGCATTTCTATACATTACTGCAATCTGAGGAAGAAATCAGAAGAAAAAAAAATCCATTCATGATAGCAACTAAAACAATCAAATATTTAGGAATAAACCTAACCAAGGACATAAAGGACCTGTATTCGGAAACCTACAGAACATTGCTAAAGGAAACTGAAGAAGACTTAAATAAATGGAAGAACCTTCCATGTTCATGGATTGGAATACTGAATATCATTAAGATGTCAATTCTACCCAGATTGATTTACAGATTCCATGCAATCCCAATAATAACCCCAACATCCTTTTTTGCAGAAGTGGAAAAAACAATTATCAAATTTATGTGGAAAGTTAAGTAGTCCTGAATAGCCAAAAAGATCTTAAAAAAAGAAGAACGAAGTTGGAGGACTCTCACTTCCAGACTTTAAAACATACTACCTTGCTACAGTGGTAAAAGTAGCATGTTACTGGCATAAAGACAGACACATTGATGAATGGAACCAGATTGAGAACTCAGAAATACATCCTCACATCTACAGTCAAGTGATTTTTGACAAGGCAGAGAAGCCCTTCCAGTTGGACCAGAAAAATCTATTCAACAAATGCTGCTGGGAGAACTAGATAGCCATAGCCAAAAGAAAGAAAAATGACCCCTATCTTACACCATATATAAAAATTAACTCAAAATGGATCAAGGACCTAAATATAAAAGTGACAACCATGAAACTCCTAGAAGAAAATGTAGGAAAACATCTTCAAGATCTTATGGTAGGCGTTAGTTTCTTAAATCTTACACCTAAAGCATGAGCAACCAAAGAAAAAATAGGTAAATGGGACCTCCTCAAAATTCAACACTTTTGCATTTCAAAGGACTTTGTAAGAAGGACGAAAAGGCAGCCAACTCAATGGGCAGAAATATTTGGCAATCACACATCGGATAAGGGTTTAATATCTATGATATATAAGGAGACCATACAACTCAACAATAAAAAAAAACTATCCAATTTAAAAAATGGGCAAAAAACTTGAAAAGACAATTGTCTGAAGAATAAATACAAATGGTGAAGAAACACATGAAAAAATGTGCAACATCACTAGCAATTAGGGAAATGGAAATCAAAACTATACTGAGACATCATTTCATACCTATTAGACTGGCCGCTATTAAAAAGTCGGAAAACTGTAAATGTTGGAGAGGATGTGGAGAGATAGGCATGCTTATTCCCTGTTGGTGGGAATGTAGAATGGTACAGCCACTGTGGAGGACTGGTTGGCAGTTCCTAACGAAGTTGAATATAGACTTGCCATGTGACCCAGCAATACCATTACGAGGTATATACCCAGAATAATTGAGAACAGAGACACAGACATCGGCAGACTGATGTTTGTAGTGACATTATCCACAGTTGCAAAAGTTGGAAACAACCCTGGTGTCCATCAACTGATGAAAGGATAAATAAATTGTGGTGTATACACACAATGGTATATTATGCAGCAGTAAGAAGAAATGAAGTCATAAGAATATGACAACGTAGATGAACCTGGAGAACATTGTGTTGCGTGAAGCAAGCCAGACACAAAAGGACAAATACTGTATGATTGAGCTATTATGCACTAAATATACTTTGTAAACCCATGATGTTAATAATTAGAATATAGGTCACCAGAAAATAGAAGGATAGAAAAATGGAAAGTTGAGAGTTAAGCTGTGCAAATTTGGTTTAAAAGTTTGTTTGTAAATCATTGAAAATGAATAGAAATGGTGAAAGCACATCATGGTGTTTTTAACTAGCATTGCTATTGTATGGGTATGACTGGTTGAAAGAAAAAGTCTAAGGTCATGTATATTACTGGAAACAATCTAAAAACTAACTTGGGACTGTATAAGATAGTAAAATCTCATGTAAAACATGAATAAAGGTGATATTGCACATACAAGATTGTTTTTACAAAATATAAATGCAAATATGCTAGAGAGTAGGAAAAAGAATAGCAGCTATGTACTCCAGTTGTGGCATAGAAAGATTGGGAGGTGATGAGTTTTGTTTGTTTATTTTTTGCTTATTATTAGTAGTAGTATAATGAAAGTGCTCTAGGAGTGATTGGGGCAATGCATGCACAAACATGTGATTACATCTGAAGAATCCATGTATTCTTTGGATGAATTATGCTTGATTAATATACATCAATAAAATTGAAAAAAAGGGGGGGTAGAGGAGAGTAAGGTCCAAGACTAGGTACAAAATAAATACCAGGGATTTAAAAACATGGTTAGTGTTTTCTAAATATTAGGCCACATTTGTATTTAAACTTTCTAGCTACAAGAGCTACATCCATAAAACAAAGGCATTGAACTTACTGGTTTTCAAACGGGGGTTGGCAAAACCTAAGAGGCATCTGGCTGGTTGCAGAGCTCCTCAAACCCCACCCTCTTTTCAACTCATACAGCTGTCCTTGCTTTGATCATTTTTACAAACTAAGCTTATTAAGCACTTTTTCCTTTAAAGAAACTTGTTTTTTAATTAAAATGTTTCAAATAGCTTCCCTTCAACTCTAACCCTCTATGTATAACATGGCTGCTGGTAAATGTAGACTCCTGCCTATTGCCTCCACTACCCTTAACCTCTGTCCCAATCTCCAAATGCACTAGTATCTGTTTACAGGAAACGATGTTTGGTTGATGGCAGGAAAAGAAGAGAAGCATGCATTTTACCTTCACAAATCCCTTGGACTTTGTAGAGAAAGGGTTTAAGACAGAAGCTGATGGAACTACTCAGGAGTAATCCTATTAATTTTTGTGTACAAAAGTATTCCAGATCCCCAGATGATCAAGTGTGGCACAAAATAGGGTCCTCCTGACTCTCATCTCTGTAAGTAACCTAGCATTGTTCTGGTACCCTAAGAGTCAGAAGCTTTAGGAGCATCCAGAGACTGACCCTGGCAATGACTTTATTCTCCTAACAGGCTCCATAGACATACATGCATCAGAGAGGAGCCAAAGTAGACAGGGAAGAAGTAAAAGAACAGGATATACTCTATGATCACTTCCGGTGACTCAATGATTTATGAACATTTCTTGAGTATTCCTAGAAATAACAGGAGGGCCTTTGAGGGAAGACACTGAGACACTCAGTGCTAATGTAGGCACTATTTTGCTATGATGTATTTGGCCATTGTATGACTATGTCCAAAGTCAATCGTGATGAAAGTTTTTCTAATTTAGAAAGAAGCATAGACATTTATACAAATTCCATTGCAAAGTAGTAGGACAACTTTCAGCTAAAGGAGTAGTCCACCTGAATAAGCATTTCCATGGTGTTACTTTTATATCTCCACAAGAGCTCTGGTTTTGTTCCCAGACTCACCTCTGACTCATCATTGTGAAACCAAGTAATCATTTAGCCTCTCAGCACCTCAAAATTCCTCTTATGTGAATGAGGATAATGGGTAAACCTTTTCTTGCTTCACTGAATTATTGTGAGATTTAATTAGATAATGTTTCACAACCCTTTGAACTCTACTAATTAAAGTGATGTGTAAATATGGTGCTTCCTTTTATCAGGATATCTTTGAGCCATTTCATAGAGACTTAAAGATGACTATGATAGGAGGACCCATAAAGAAAGGATTAATTTTTTAAATTCATGTGAACTCAATTCTGAGATTGTCAAATGGAGGTCTGAAAAGACCAAATTGGGACTCTAATTGGTGAAAATAAGAGTACAGCCTCACACTTACTCAAGGGGTAATTGTTATACCTTCATATTAGTGAAATCTTAGCTTCTAGAGTATAGATTAGAGCATTGTGTACAGTATCAGTATAATTTTCAAAATGTTATCTGTGCTTAGCATATTTTGCTAAGACAACATTTGCAATTTATTTCATATTTTGTCAAACAGGGAATCACAACATAGCAGATTTGTAATCACCTAAGAAAAAAGACATAACAATTGAATTAGTTTTGATTCTTGTTAGTCTACTTACCAGAGGAAATCCACCCACAGCAGAGATATCTTAGATGAATCCGAAATCTTACTAAGTTTCCTGATGAGAATATTTCACCCTAAAATAAGTCTGCATTAACAGACATTTTTCTTCTGCCAGAATAATTTCATTGACAAAGTAATTGGCTTGGAGAAAACGCACAGACATACACACACACACACACACAAGTTTATCTCTGGAAACTTGACTTGGGCTTTAGTGTTTAACTATATTTGTAGCTATAATTTTTATAACGATATTATCAGTAAGTAACAATTCAATTCCAAATGTTACTGAAAGACCCAGAATTTAGAATTGATATGTTTTGCTGGAAACTTGATATCAGAGCTTTGAAAACTACTGAATACCAAAGTGGGCATTTGTATCAGCAAATGTTTCTGTAAAATTTAACAGATAGTTTATTGTACTTGTAATGTTTCTTATTCCCTGTGTACTTTAGAAATGAATCTGTTGATAGACCAGCATTACTATAAATCTACTTCGAACTGTTAGAAACTTCAAATTCAGAGTCTGATTCATGTCTTCTGAAATATATGTTCTTCCTCCAAATCCTCATTTGCATGGACAAGAGTAGAATTATAGGGACATTTTAAATCCTTGAGGTCCTGGTTGAAGACCTGTGTAAAGTAGGAGGTGCCTTAGTAAACTTCTAGGGCATAACTACCCAGATATTCTTGATATTTTCAGAAAGTAAACAAATATTGGTTATTTTGATCTAAAGGGACACTAAAGAAAGCATAATGCAGATATAAAACTATAAAATATATAGCCTCAGGAGGCACCAATCAAAATAGAATTTGAGTTTGCTATTATAGGGAAGTAGGAAATAAATATCCTAAATATGGCCCTAAGGTCCTGGATGAATCTTAATCCCTACCCATTGGGACTTTTGACTGAGAGGATGAATGTTATAATAACTTGTCAGGTCTCTATTATGTTTCTGACTACTAGATTCATTCTTCATTTGGCTTCTGATTTAAGAAGGTATTGTGCAAGTTTAGACAGAAGTTTAAATGGGTCAATCTGAACATTGCTGGGTTCAACCCCAATAATCCTGCCTCTCTCAGAAGATATACACACAAGAAATCTAGCACTTCCTCAAGATCGTCAATTTGAGCTTGATTTAGACACAAAGGTGTAAGTCAGTGTCCAAATTAGCTATAACTTCATTATGAATAGGGGAGTCCTCTGGGATTTTAAGAAAAAGACCATCAGGACATCATTTGATCTGGGAATTCCATTTGTACAGTATATCTCTCCCTATCAATTTAGCAGGTGAAGTATCCCAGAGGAGGAAAAATTTATACTTCTGTTATGGTCCAGGGCATAAGGAATGCCTGAGGATTATTAGAGATACCCACGAATTAAGTAGTTTGTTTACTCCAGGGGGGATGTTGAATAGGAGTGGTAGGATTTAAGATTAATCTCATAGTGCTTGTATTAATAATAATAAAAAACTTGCAAGATTATCTTGTAATATTGTGAGAAATTTCTTCTTGTGAACTTAAGGGTAAAATGAGAAACTGGGCACTTGATTCCTCTTCAGAGTTTTCCTTTAGTTTTTTTTTTTTTTTTTTTTTTTTTTTTTTTTTTTTTTTTTTTTTTTTGCCAATGTTCTTTCCGTTTACAGTATCTACAGGTGTCTTCATCCAGAGACTCCCTCTTCATGTTTAATGACTGGGGTGTGACCATCTAGTTGTTTCATCTGTGAGGCCATCAATTTATTGAGTCTTAGTTTGGTTTTTCAAGGTTCATGCAAAATGTTCCGCAGAGTGGTGGAAGTTTGGAAATGGAGCTATTTCACATTCTGGTTTTTCTTGCATGTTAAATTCTCTATCTCTGGCTTACAGTCAGTCACAAAATGTGAACAGAGGGCTGGGGTCACTGTATGAGAATCTGTCTACTTCTGAATGTTGTCTAAAGGTGTACAGAATTTATTCCTGAATCTCCAGTGGATTCATCCTTTTTTTTTTGCTAATAGAACTGAATCAGAGTCCAATCTGTGATCACAGGAAAGATTTTGAGGAAAGCTTCCAAAAAATTATTTCCAACATCTACAATTTTCTAAATCCCTCTGGTTTCTTATGCAACGTGGGGTCTTCCAATTCTGCCTTTCTATCCAGAGTTTTTGCCAATGAACATAGGAACTAATTGATATAGATCTGGGAGCCCTGGATTTTAGATTCCTAAAACTATTCTTAATTACTCTGCAAATTCTATCTTATGTCAGCTTTGAAAAATCTTTGATAATAGTTTCACCTAGTTAAGACTAGGTCTTACCATCAGCAATAAGGAAAGTCTGAGTTCTTTAAAGTTCTGAGGGGGGTTTAATATTATCAGGTAATTGTGCTTTGGGGTTTCTGTCCAGCCAAGGGGGAAGGTGAACTGATCAGAGGGAAGTGGAGAAACAGGATGGGGAAAGAGGAATAATATGATAAAGGCCATTAATTTCGTTTTATGATTTGGAGGAATATCATTTTAAGCTTTTCACTTTTTAATTTTTGCCTTGGTCAAAGAATTTCTTCAGGGAACAATTTTGAAATCTGAATAACTTTTGGATGCTTCCACATACCAATTAAAAAATGCAGACCATATGATGTTTGAATTTTATTCCTTTTTCCTTTTATAGCACCTCTCAAATGAACACTTTAGTTCATATCAAATTTCCTCAGAGTGGTCATTATAATTCTAAACTATCCTTGGTGAAAGTCTCAGCCACCATGCTTCCCCAGCTCTAGCCTAGTGGCCAGGCATCTACAACTTGAAATCTTACTTATTTACAATTCCCTACAGACAGAAAGTTTTGGAGAGATTTCAGACAAAAGCAGACAAAACTGAGGAAACTTTTTGTAAGAGTTTGAGAAGTAAGTCAAACCCAAGGTTTTCCTAAGGATTGTAAAACATCCAGAAAAAAACTTCTGAACTTCCATTCCTCAGGGCCAACTTGAGGAATGGATTTATCAGCCTTATACCCATCCTCTTTCTGTGAACTTTCTTCCTATAGAGGTACAACAACAAAAAATGGCAAGGACAGAGAGAAATAGTGTTGTAAGTAGTAAGACTTTTCAAATCCGATAGGATAATCAAAGAATCCCTAAAAGGGCTTTCTTTATTCCTAGAAGACAAAATAAAGTCAACATTTGGAGATATTCATTAAAAGAAATAGGAGCTCAGACACATGCAAAACTTATCTCCTCATCATAATCAGAGAGACCACCCCCCTACCTCCATCCCAGGATAAGGCTCAAGGGACCACAGAGGCTATGTGTTTTCTGAGTTTTGGTATTGGGTCATGGCCAAGAAAAGTCCTTGATTAGATCTTCATGAACTCTCAAGACTATCAAGTGATGGCTCCCTCACATATTATCCAAATAACCCATTGATAAGACAAATCTGTGTTTATGGTTATCACAGCATGGGTAACCATACTCTTATACAGACTCTTAGCAGGAGTGGTGTACTGGAAGCAGCTCCATCAGCCTGCAAGGGTTGATTCTTCACATCTCTTCCCAGCTCCATGTTCGGTGATATCATTTTGGGAGCTTGAAGACAACCATGGTGGGAGTATTTATATCAGAGAAATTGGCAAATGATACAAATCAGAGAATTTTTTTCTCACCAGAAATTAAGTTTACCTTACTAGAATCTGGAGATGTGGGGCAAAGTTGGGATATTTATGAGATGTTGGGAATTTGTTTTAAGACAAGTCTTTTAATGCAGGGCCTTGTTACGGTTGGGTAAGGATCATGATATAATTAGGACTGGTGGACAACAGCAATCAGAGAATTTTGAGTAAGGGTTTCTAAGAGTCTTGGAGAATACCGAAAAGTCACAGTTTGATATTTATTAAAAGGAGTTATGCATGCTTGTTTTGTAAGCTCACAACTTCTCTAATTTAAAAAAAAGAAAAAAGGAGTTTTGCAGTAAGTTCCTGAGGCAATAAAATTATTTGCAAATTATATCTTTCTGGCAATAGTTTCCTGGAATAATAAATTCATATTGATGAAGACAGTAGAACAGTAAAATCTTCTTAACTTGGATAATAAGGTATGTGGGTGTGGATGGTTTCAGTTCTCACATATAATGCCTGAGCCTTCAAATTATGTAAGATTTAAGTGTTGATATAGAGTTACCACAGCAAAAAAGAAGTAAAATTCATAGGAAATTTCCATTCAAAATTATTTGCCTTTTCAATTTTAACAAAATGCAAATGACAATATACACATATATTTATATAATTTGATATGGCTTCTCCTTACTAAATATTTAAATAGCTTTTAATATTATTTCAATTTTATCAAGTTATAAGAATTTAAATATATTGTATATACATACTTGGGGAACTAAACATACCATGTCAAAGAGATTTCTTTTCAGTAACTTAAAAAAATACAGTTTCGAGCAACTTCGTACTTCCAATTATTTGCTTCTCCAAGACAACAATGTAAGGGGGTTACTTAAAAAGTATTGAAGATATCTGAAATAGAGGTTTTGTGTGTCCATCTGTTATAATTTCAACAGTTTATATTATTATATTTTTACTTAAATAGTATTCTATTTAAGATTCAGTTTACCTTACCTAACATATGGAAATAGGGGGCAAAGTTGGAATATTTAGGGTCAGAAGTTTGCCAGGGTTCAAAAATGAATTAGTTGGGGAAAACTGAAAAAATATCTTAAAATTTAAAAAGATAAAGAGAATATTTAAATCATAGAATTATAAGGCATCCATATTAGTCTGCTAAAAGGCTGCCAATGCAAATTACCAGAAATCTGGTACTTTGGCTTTTATAAAGGGTATTTATTTGGGGTAAAAGCTTACAGTTACAAGGCTGTAAAAAGTCCAACTCAAGGTTGCTTTCTTACCAAAGTCAGTTGCCATGTGTGGAAACAAGATGGTCGATGATCTCTGGCTGATCTCTGCCTTCCCCTATGGACTTCCTCTTCCTCTTGAGGCTCTGTAGGCCCAGATTCTTGAGGCATCATGGCCTTCAAGTGATCCTGCAGTCCTCACTCTCCCAGCATAGGGCTTGTTTCTTTCCGGACCCTCTATAACAATCTCAGCTGTCCTGCTCTCTTCCAAAGATCATTTTCAAATGATCAGGAGAATGGCTTCTTTCTCCCAGGGGCCTCAACTGCTCGAGCCTTCTCTTTTCTGTCACATGGTAGGATCAAAAGTGACAGAGCTCTCTCCTCCTGTGTGTCTGTCCTTCTGTGTAAGTGTCCGTTTATATCAGACCCAGCAAGGGGACGAAGGCCCAACCTGAGTTCCGCCTTACTGATTAGTCCTGTCAAAAGCCCTAAACTGATTTTATCAAATAATCTAATCAAAGTCCCCTCTGCTGAATTTAATGCAATCAAAGCATATCACAACCAGATTCGTTTACAAACATAATCTTTCTCTTTTTGGGATTCATAAAATAATCTCAAACTGCCACAGCATCACTAACCTTCCCAATTCAAACCTTCCTTTATCCTATTCTGAATATTTCTCATGAAGCACAAGCACAATGTAAAGTTTTCTCTGTATAATATTTATTCTTAAAATCTTCTTTATGTATCTACTCCCTGTCTTTGTTCCCTCATTCATTAGTTCTTCCCACTAAAATGTAAAAGAAAAACATCTGCTCCTTATTCAGTTTAACATATTGAAGATATGCCAAAATTATTAGATTTATGCTTTAATTTTTATTTTTTTCTAAGATTGGCAGCCTGAATTTATTCAACCTTCCCTCTAATCAGATGTATTCAAAACATGATCAGTAGACTGGTGATTTTCCATAAGCTGTTTCTTATCCTCTGTAATACTTTGTTGTGGGCCTACAACATGATAAGGAGCTTGAGTCAGAATATAAATCAACATATGCTGCTTACCTCTTTGAGAAAATCTTACTATGAAGGAAAAAAAATGCCAGCTGATTAAACAGTGTGCTTAGTGACGTAGAGGATTTATACTGTAGCACAGTTCTTTTATCTTGTTGCAGACAGTTTAATAGCACTCCTCCATTTGACGTAATTTCTAGACCCATTCTAATCATTCTTTTCTAGACCCGCCATTGGAATACAACCAACTTTTCCAGGAGTCAGAGAAAAATATAGCAGAAAATATTATATTCTTGCATTTGGACAGTATTTCTTTTAGCATAGCCTAATAGCTCTTGAGGCTAACTTTCACAAATAAAAAGTTTTTAATCAAGTACCACACCTGGTCACTGGATAATATATTTATCCCCTTTCAAATCTATCTTGTTCCTTATAGCCCATCATTCCAAAGTATAAGCTATTAGCTGTCCTATCCACTTTAGTGTCATTTGCAAATAAGGGTTGTGCAGCTAATGCACATAAAAAACCACTCCAAAACTCAGTGCCTTTAAATAATCACCTTTAAAAACATATTCTCGGGAGACTGTGGTTCAGCTGGTCTGATCTCTGCTGATCTTGATGGGCTTGCTCAAGCATTTGCCATCAGCTGGTGGGTTGGATAAAGGCTGACTGGCCTAGGATGTCCTCATTTGAGTCAAGTTAGTTCTCCATGGGACTCACATCTTTCCAGTAGGATGGCTTGAGTTTGTTCTCATAGATGTGATGGGTTCCAAGAGAGAAAGGAAGAACACAAGAGCTCTGTAAGGACCTGCCCTGCTCCTAGAATAGGGCAGAGAAAGGTAGAAAATGGATCTGGAGGAGAGCAAAGGTAAAATAACCAGCACAATAACATTGTGTTCTTCCAAATTGTTTCTAAAAATTTTGAAAATGACATGGCCAAATACTTTTCATGGAAGACCACTATAGACCTTCTTATAGATGCACTGATCAACCATTTTGCAATATATTACTTAACTAGTTATGACTCTACCAACAAGTAATTTCATACAACCCACATTTTCCCATCATGTTAATAAGGTTTCAGTGAAAATTTTTATTAAATTTGATGCTGTAATAAGGAAGTTATCTACATATTTCTGTGCATAAATGATAATCACTGCATTATTTATAACAGCAAAAGATTGGATACAGTAAAGAGGAATGGATAATTTATGGCACACCCATATAGTAAAGAATTTTATGTAGTTTTCACTTTTCAAGTAATTAATGAGATGGGAAAATGATCACAATTTAATTTTAATAACATAGGTGGAAGGATACAAATTGGGATACAATATAAACTAAATTATATACATCTTGCCATTATATCTAATATCTAAATATTTTGAAGGTCTAGAAGGAAACACAATAAAAATACAAATACTTTTTATCTTTGGATGGTAAGATTATGGTAATTTTATTTCATCTTGAATTTTTAGATATTTTCCAAATTGCCTATATTTAACATATATAATTCCATCATCAAAAAAATAACACATGCATTTAAAATTTTTCCCCATTTTGTAATTTTCTTGTGAATTAAAATCAAACTCACATTTCCCTCCATTTTGAGAATTTTTGATATTCTTTGAGAAACTAATGAACATCAGAGGGTGAGTTGAATCTTTCCTTTTAATCTAGTAGTTGTACATTAATAACTATTCCATCAACATTTTCATCTTAAAAATATTTCCTGCAACTATAAGCAATGTATGCTTGGATTCCAAAAAGAAACAGGACTCTATGAATAGCTTTAGAATACTCAGTATCTAGGCTGAAACTGATAAGAAAGATGCAGTTTTACAACACAGGATAGAAAAGCAAAGAGAAAATTATATTGTAAACCCTGATGCCTCTTTGTTTATATCACTATAGGAACCTATAGGATAACTTCAGGTATTTTGGCACTGACATTTCCTTATGGCCTTTAAATTCTTACTAGCAACAACAATTGATAATGATGGCATTTAAGTCATTTGGAATGCTTACACGGATAGTTGAAATTCTAGAAGATTCTAGAAGAAAGCCTCTGACAACACAACAGGTAGTCCTTTTCTGCAAAGGATGGGCAATATGAAAGTAAGTAAAACACCTACTAGGGGCATGGCAGAACAAATATGGCCACGTGTTCTTGATTCTCCTTCCACTGAGAAGTGGGTTCTCTATCCCCTCCTCTTGAATCTGGGTGGACTCTTTCACTGCTTGACCAATAGGAAATGACATTGTGCCAGGTTCTAGCTCCAGCCTGAAGAGACTAGCAGCTTCTATTTCCTGTCTCTTGGAGTACTCAGTCTTGGAAGTTAGCTGTCAGGCTCTGAGAAGCCCACGCCCCATATGGAGAGGCTACACATATGGGCTCCAGCTGATAGCCTTGGTTTAGCTCCCAGTCCATCACCAGCATCAACTACCAGTGAACCATCTCAGATGTCTGGCCTAGTTTTGTCTTTAGGTGGTTTCAGCCTCAGCCACTATATGACTCCATCTGCATGAAAGACCCCAAGCAAGATCTATCCAGCTGAACCCAGTCAACCCTCAGGACCATGAAGCATAATAATATATTGTTGTTTTAAGCCACTAAGTTAAGGGAATAGTTTGTTAAGTACTAATAAAGCACTAGAACCTTAGCCATTTTAAACAAAACTTTAAAGTACTTACAGGAAACAGACATTACAAAAGATCTCTGAAGAGCTACCCTCTAAACTGGAAGGGAGAAATAGTGAGGAGAGCTTTCTTACACACTATACCTTTCAGAGTCATGTACAAGCATAATGAATCAAAGAAACCATGAAAAATATGAAAAAAGCTTGAGAGAGCAGTTCATGTGTGGAGGTGATTAGATGCCACTACATATAGAGCACTTTTTTATAATTTACCACAATGCTAGGGAATATGTATTATCATCATACTTATTTTCCCTTCCTCCTTCCCTCCCTCCCTCTCTTCCTTCTTTCCTCCCTTCTGCCTCCAATTTTCAAGTTGCTTTTACCCACTCCATTGTACTAGACCTCAGCAGAAGACTATTTCATGTTCACAATCTCCCCATGAATTCATGAGATAGAAAAGGATGCTGCTCAAGGAGGTATCCATATGAAGAAGTCAAGTAAGCAATTTCTAAGGTGAGAGGGTAACTTCTAGTAGGATTTCATCCTCAGAATCCCTCAAGTACTACTCTAATAGTCTTCATTCTTCTGCTTGATAAGAAATTATCAAAGTGCAGTTGGCTTCATCATTTTATCTTTTTAAAGCCATGACAAGATCTTGATTAAAATCAAGGACAGAGCTTAAAGTATTATTCAGAATGTTTTATAAATCTGTTTTGCTTTCAGGTATTCCAAAGTTGATTACATCTGATATGGTTAAAGAAGGCGCTGCTGTAATTGATGTTGGTATCAACTACATCCAAGACCCTGTGACAGGAAAGACAAGATTAGTTGGAGATGTGGACTTTGAAGGTAATAAATAAATCTTTTGATCAGCGAAGGGAAAAAAAAGATCTGTTTTGGTAGTCGAAAGAGAAACTATTTGATGGGAGCATTATTAAGTTAGTACTCATCAACTCTTTCCTCTGAGAAAAAAAGAGTTTAATCAAACTTACATATTTTTTTCCTTTTTCCCTTTCTTCCTTCCTCTTTCCCACCCTCCCGTCCTCTCTGGGAGGGAAATCTAATTGCCTCATTAATATTTAGTTTTATTAAGGTCAAATTCCTTGTAGTGAAATTTTTTAGTAAAGGAATTCAGCTGGCCTTTTATAGACTCAGGTATTATTTTGTTTTGTGGAACATCATATAACTCTACCCTTAGTCATCCTTCTAATCTTTTACTCTTAAAGGAGCCATTTAGGTAGTTCGATGACCCTAATTATATTTCAGACCTGGGCAGTTATCTGGATAATTCAAGTTGATGTTATATATTTGTGTTATAAAGAGGATGACAAAGAGGAGCTAGGCTAAAATTTCTATGGCCAATGAAGATAAGAAGCCAATGTGTAGTAGTAAAAAACATAATTCCAATGCAGTTCCTTCTCTCTACAGATGAGAATATGGAGCTCCAAGAGAGAAATATTTCTAGATGCTAACTTCCAATTCAATTTTATTTTCAATACCTCTGTCAGATACTTACCTGCATTTCAAATTTTCACTATAGTCTGAAAGTCATAGATGTCTAGGAAGATATGAAAATCACTTGAGTAAGTGGAAGCATTTTCAAATTAGGAATAATTTATGTATTAGAGCTAGTGTTCTGGGCAAAAAAGGTAGGGCCATGTTATAGGTTGTGTCCTTAAAGACAATATGACAGGGATAGATGCTGAGATCTTCTCATTCAAATTTTAAAGTTTCACTTTGAACCAAGTCATCAGCTTGTAGTTTACCAGAATCCTAGCACTGGTATTGAGCATGCTGCACACATGCAGTGAATAGTAACTCAGTAAAATTGAAGATGCAGGCAGTCAGAATTATCCTAGGGTATTGGTGTCATGTATATATGATTCTACAGTACATCAGGAGTAGATGCAGGTAAGCAACCGAACCTGGTGCTAAAAAGAGAAATAATACAAAAAATCGGAGGACTGTGAAAAATAAATCTTCTCCCTCTCCCTGTCTCTCTCTCTCTCTCTCTCTCACACACACATATACACTTATTCTCAGGGTGATGCATGTGTGTGTGCATTTATCAGTTGTAGGTTCTTTGTCCTATCATCCCTTAAAAATACCAAGGCAATAACACACTGCCTTTTCCTTCCAACATAGATTTCTCAGACTGCAGGGTCATGTTTTATGACTGTTTCAAGGTTAATACCACCTTTATTTTGGTGTCTTTAGCAGGAGTAGAGGGAAGAGGAGTAGAGTAGTTAGATCTGTTCTGTATTTGACCCAGAATTGGCTAAATCTTGAGATGTATGCACTTGGCCCCTGTGTCTTCCATGAATGTTTTTCATTCATTCAATAAATACATAATGAGGGAATACTCTGTGTTAGACACTAAGGAAAGAATTGTGAATCAGAGCAAAGACCAGATGTATCTTATCAAAGGACACACTACTGCCCACATAGGCACTAATTATTTACCATTTACGGAGCTACTAATCTAATAGGAGTGGCTCCCCTAGTAAATGTGTATGTCTTTCTGTATCTGTTTGTTGTGTGTACACCCTGAACTTCCTAGGAAATGACCTTGTTTCCTTACTTCAGTTTTCATGTTCAACCATTAAAGTGAGATATCAATAATTTATTTGATTTCCTCAAAAATTTTTGCATTGTCATTCAGTTTCTTGATAACCGTATAGCTGCATGTGTTTATTACAATATGACCACACACTATGCACCCAGATTGAATAGGCTGTATGTGATAATCAACTCAAAATAAGAAAAGCAGTGAGGGATGTTTGTGAGTCACAACTTTGATTGTGCTTGTGGGACAAGCTTACCCAACAGTTCACCACATTTTGTAAGACTTTGCTCATCTGATATTTTAGTTTGTCCCCATTTTCTTTCTTATTTTTAGTTAAGAATGTTTTGCTTATGAGGGTATTCTGAAAACATTTTAAAAATGAACATTTTTGGGTGGGCACATATACTTAATGTCACATATGAATATGCACTTCAGGTTATATACCTGAGATTCAGCATGGGAATCTCTGCAATCAAATTAAATAAGCAAGGGAGATGGCAAAGAAAAACAGAAAGACATAAGATGGACAGGGCTGGGCCTCTTAGACCTAGCATTGTTCATGGAGGACTTTGCAGCCTCCCTGGCCATCAGTAGTGTCACCAGTTAAATGACAGGGATAATATCAATGGCCTCTTCTAGGTCTAATTCTCAGCACATCCTGGACATTCAGCTGAGTGCTACATCATGTAAAATCATAGACTCTTTTGGAGGGAAGGTCAGGTTTTTCCAATCCTATCACAAAATACGCCCATATGTTTGCTAACATTACCCTTGCTAACCTGCTGATTCACAGGGCCAGAGCACTAAAGAAGACCTGGCCTTGCCAGCATGCCATGACTCAGCCACCAATAGAAACAGGCAAGTGATAGGTTTTGACATGTTGCCTTTCAGGTTGTTCATCAAAACTTAACCTCAGGTGAAGGATGATCCCCCAGCTGAGAGGGAGGAACTTTAACTTGGGTTATGCCACAAAACTTATAGGTAGCTAACTGCCACAGGGAAAGTGTGGCTGCTCTGTGAGTATCGATGAAACTTTCACTGTAACTATAGCCAAGATAAACAAAATGGATGGAGGTGAAATCAAACGTTGAACTAAATTGTCTTTACAAAAATCTTTGGCTCACTGATAAAGGAAACAGAGGAACCTATTTAAAGCAGATTATATTGATGGGACTGATTTAAAGAATAATTTTGTCAATAACCCCATTTTTGGAATGTTGAAGGTATTTAGATACTTGCAAATTTAATAATTTGTCAATCCAGGAGTCATTTTACCTATTTTATTTATAGGAAATTACAGGTGCCTATTTGAATTCTTCTAATTAGATGTTTTGACCTCAATTTTGAATCAGGCTTGTCTCTCAGGAGCGATGATACCAGATGCAGGATAAAGGTTGCATCACCATTTGCTGTAGATCTTGACAAAAAGGAGACACAAAAACACCCTAAATATCTCCTTTCAATTTTAATGTCAGGTTTTTTTGTTTTGTTTTAAATATAATTTTCTCCAGAGCATGCCTTCCTTTATCACTATGGTTTCCTGATCTCCTTTTTCTCTGCACCTTTCTCTCCTTCCTTCTTTCTTCTTTTCCCCCTTCTGGGCTGAGAAGAGCTAATGGATAGTCAAGACTAGAGGTGGTACAGAGAGAAGCAATTTCTTGTCCTCTCAACACCATTCCTCCAACAATTCCCTACCACCTCAATCACAAAATCGCCAGTGTTCTTGGAGAGGTTGCAGGGAAATCTAGTAGTAAATTACATTGAGAGTAAGTAAAGCATGAGAGGCTTTTTCACACATGTACATTCTCCTTTCAGGTCATTTGAAGTTGTTCTCATTTAGTAATAATAGCAACTAGTATTTGAGAAGTGCTTACAATGTGCCAGTTACTGTTCTTAGCCCTTTACAAATATTATTCATTAAAGTTTTCTAATTACACTATAAGATAGGGATTTTAATTATGCCCATTTTACAGAGGAACATGGAGCTTGAGGAACACACCTGAGATCATACAGTAATCGTGAATAGTAGGTGCATAGCCAGGCCCTTGTATCTGCTACCTTATATTGTCTCTATTATGCTGTACTTCACTTGGTTAATATTTTCCTTTGGGAACAAGAAATTACTTCTTTTGTTTCCCCTCTGGGGCCTGTATAAGATTAGGTTTAAAAGTGCCTAAATGATGATATTGGTGTACAGACAGGCTTCACTTTGCAAGGCCTTGACATATATAGATGTCACTTACCACTGTTTAGTTAATAACACGAATCCCCAACAATGTGGTTCAAATTTCACTTACCACAATATAGTAACTACATAATTGCATGAAGTAAAAACTTCTCTTCTAGCTTTTCATTCCACAAATCACTAAGCAAATAACAGATGTTCCTCATAATCAGTGACCAATCATGTCACTTCTTTCAAAGTCTATCTGTGATTGGCCACTTTATAACAAAGTGTGTGTTTTTGTTACCTTCTTGGCACTCAGTGATAAACCACATGGCATTTTATGAAAATGGATAATTGAAAGAAGGAATTGCTAACCAAGATGGAAGTATAGGAAACAAATGAAAAATGGCAATGCTGAAAGCAAATTTGAATTGAATGTAAATGGAATTGTAGAAGAGCTGACCAGGGAATGTTGACACTGCCACCACTACATATGAGCCAGAGGAACTTACTGAATGCACACGTCAACATAAACAATGGAAGAATTTGTATCATTGATATAAAGGCAGTGGCCACCAGAGATTCTGAGGGGAGGGAGAGAGAAGACTAGGCGTAATATGGGGGCATTTTTTGAGCCATTGGAATTGTCCTGCATGACATTGCAGTGATGGATACAGGCCATTATATATTTTGTCATAACCTATAAAACGGTATGTGACAGAGTGTAAACTATAATGTAAACTATAGTCCATGGTTAGTAGCAGAGCTTCAGTATGGGTTCATCAACTATAACAAATGTACCACACTAATGAAGGATGTTGTTAATGTGGAAAAGTGTGGGAGGGGAGGGAGGGCATATGGTAATCCCTTATAAATTTTATGTAACATTTATATAATCTAAAGCTTCTTTAACAATAATAAATAAAAAAAAACCCACAGAACTCTAAAAAAAAAAAAAAAAAAAAAACCAGTATTAAATAGAAGAAAAAAAAAAACAAGAAAGAAAGGGAGTGATAGGAAAAGAATGGAGATATACCAAAGTAATTGACACTGGCAAAAGAAACTTCACCTTAAAAAAACTCTAAGAGATAGTTCATGACATTTAAAATACAAGGAATAAAATGTTAGAAGTTTATCCAGACTTAGAAAGGAATTTGACAATCTGCCAAGGCATAGAAAAGATGCTTTCTCCTTATCGTAAGTTATATGACTAAAGGAAGAAAACAGCACTGTTCAAACTATTCTTGATAAGTTTTATACAAAAAACAAACAAACAAACAAACAAAAAAAAACCACACACTTTAATTCTTAATGTTTTAAATTACAGTGTACTAAGATATTAGTTTTATTATTTTCTCATTTCTCTATGTTTATAAACATCAGCAAGAGAATTTTTAATCTATTGACAGAAGTTTTTAAAGGCCACAGAACAAACATAATTTTTCCCAGTGATTAAGATTGCTTTGCACTGTTTTAGCTAGCACAATCATTTTTATGGTTTTGAATTACTGTGAACTTATGTCTAATAAAATTCATGAAATTATTGGTCATATAGTTCAAACTCATATCCAATGTCATAACCACCTCTACTATATGATTATTCAATTGTGCTCGATTACAATTACCCAATAGGACTACCCATGGAGATTTTTCTGTGTTGGAGATAATTGTTTGTGTAACATCTTTCCCAGGGAATTCTACACTGGTGTTTTCCCTCAATATAGGTCCAAGTTAAGCCTCCCTTGCAAACCATACCTGTGGAATTTTGTGGGTGCTTTGTGGACTTAATTAATAGAGCCCTAAAGTTATTACTAAACTAAAGTGCTATTTTATTTTTTCTTGATCCTCAATTTTAGAACTCAAGATAGTTCATCATTGGCTCTATCCTTGACCAATACTTAACTATTCTTCTTTAATTACCTATACATGCCTCTCACTCCAACTGATACACTAAAGGAAGAAGTTTAAAAGCACCTATAATAAAATTATTTTTTCATTACCAATAATCACAAAATGAATAATTTATCTGAAAAATTTGGATTTGCTACAGAGTACATTTTTTGTTTTTTGTCTTTTAACAGTGGGACATACCTACTTTCACCTGGAATTTCTTTCTTTTCCTTTTTTTCTTTTAACCATGTTCTATTGGTAGGTTTGAAAGAAGCTTCATACATTTCTGACAAAGTAGGCCATATTCCCATAAAGTAGAAATAAGAGATTAAGTGGTATGAGTGGTAAATTACTTCTGAATTACAAACTAGAAAGCAGTCTGTAGTTCTAGATTGAGAAGGTCATAATTATACTGCTTTTATGTCAGGAATTCACTGAATGGATTTGGGAAGCTGAACAATCTAATTAATGACTCTCTGTGTTGCTAATTCAACTAACCTTGCTCACTTTGGTGACTCTTAGGCCTCATTTATACTTCATAGGTAATACACAGATATTTCTGTAATCTCTAAAAGCTTTAACAGCTTTGCTTCTATTTTATGATGCATTCCTCAGGTACTGAGGTGGAATGAAAGGAACTGGGATGTCTGCTCCTTATTCCCTTCCCTGCTTCCTATTTTCTAACCTTGACCACACCACTCCACTCACTGGTCTACACCAATACAAGGAGTAAAAGATGTTGGGAACAACTGATAAAAAGGAAGTAAAGAGATAGGAAAGAGAAGCAATGTGTAGGAACTTTTTTCATAATCCAAACAGGTATGGATTAGTGTCTAAAAGCAAGTTTCTTCTCTCCGCTGACTTAAAGATATAAAATAGTAAATAGAAATTACAGAGGCAAGGTTAAAGGTAAATTATATTGTTGATGAAACTGATTTAAATTATAAAAGTAAAAACAACATATTTTATAGAAAAAAGAGAGTGTCCACTCCTCTAACACAACCAGTATTATATTTTTTACAGTAGTTCTTTCCAGATTCTTTGTATATGTATATTTTACATAGTTTGGGGACTATATGACTTATACCCTTAACCTTTTTTCAGTCATTTTCCATGCTGAAGTTCTTGTTCAGGATTATGTTCAGTGAATATATCATGGTTTGTTTTAGCATTTGTTGAGCATTTAGGTTGCTTCCATTTTTTCACGTAAATATTTTTATTAGAGTAGAGGTTAAATTTGTTATAACAAAGGGACACTAAAATACATTAACTCAAATGAGATAGTTATCTCCCATTATTTTAGTTTACTAAAAGCTGCCAATGCAATAAACCAAAAATGGGATTGCTTTTACAATGGGGCTTTTTAATAAGCTTACAGTTCCAAGGTTGAGAAAAATGTCCAAATCATGCAAAGCTCCCTCCCCGAAGATCAGCTGCCAGCAATCTGGAACTCCTGCCATACACGTGGTAGCTCTGCCAGTCCTTGCCTTCTCCTCTGGGCCATGTTGCCTTCGGTTTCTGGCTGCTCTGTCTGTGGCTTTCTGTTTCAGCTTCTAGGGGCCTCTCTCTGTGCCTTTGTTCTTGGCTGATTCCAGCCTCTGGCCTCCAGGCATATAAAGCCACAGAGAAGAAGAAATTTCCAGAAGCTTAAAGTCATTTTAGTAGATATGAGGAGGTAACCCATTATGGTTTGATTTGTATTTCTCTAATGCCTAATGATGTTGAATATCTTTTCATGAGCTTTTTAGCCATTTGTATACCTTTTTTGAGAAATGTCTATTAAGGGCCTTTGCTCATTTTAAAATTTTGTTGTCTTTCTGTTGTTGAGTTATAGGAGTTCTTTATATATTCTGTATATTAAACCCTTATTAGATATATAGTTTCCAACTATTTCCACCCATTCTGTTTGTTGTCTTTTCCTTTTCTTCATAAATTTGATTCACAAAAGTTTTGAATTTTGATGAAGTTCAATTTATCTAATTTTTCTCTTGTTGCATGTGCTTATGGTGTGAAGTCTAAGAATACATTGCCTAAAACAGGCTCCTGAAGATATGTTCTGATGTTTTATCCTAAGAATTTTATAGTTTTAGCTCTTATATTCAGGTTGTTGAACCAGTTTGAGTTAATTTTGTAAGTAGTCTGAGGTAGGGGTCCACTTTCATTCTTTTTGTATATAGATATCCAGTTTTCCCAGCACCACTTGTTGAAGAGACCATTTTTTCAATGAGTGGACTTGGCACTCTTGTCAAATATCAATTGACAATAGATATGTGAGATTATTATTGAGGTCTCAATTCTATTTCATTGGCCTATATGTCTGTCTTTGTGCAGGAAGCACAACGTTTTGATTTTTGTAATTTTAAATAAGTTTTGAAATCAGGAAATGTGAGACTTTGAACTTTGTTCTTCTTTTTCAAGATGATTTTGGCTAGTCAGGGCCCATTGCTCTTCCATATGAATTTGATGATAAGCCCTTCCATTTCTTCAAAGAATGCTGTTGGAATTTTGATTGGGATTGTTTTGAATCGGTAAATACCTTTGGGTAGTATTGACATCTTATTGATATTAAGTCTTCTGATCCATGAGAATGGAGTATTTTTCCATTTAATTTTTCTTTAATTTCTTTCAGCAATGTTTTATAGTTTTCCATATGCAAGTCCTTTACATTGTTGGTTAAATTATTCATAGATATTTTATTCTTTTAGTTGCTGTTGTAAATGAAATCATTTTCTTGATTTCCTTTTTGGATTGTTCATTGCTTCTGTATAGAAACAGCGCTGAATTTTGTATGTTTATCTTGTACCCAACAATTTGTTAAATTCATTTATTAGCTTTAGTAACTTTCTTGTAGATTCTTTGGGATTTTCTATATATAGGATCCTGTCATTTGTGATTATGGGTAGTTTTACTTTCCAATCTGGATGCCTTTTATTTCTTTTCCTTGCATAATTGCTCTGACTAGAACTTCCAGTACAATGTTGAATAGTAGTAGTGAAACATACATCCTGTCTTGCTCTTGATCTTAGAAAGAAAGCTTTCATTCTTTCTCCATTGAATATGGTGATATTATCTATGGGTTATTCATATCTACCCTTTATTATGTTAAAGAAGTTCCCTTCTATTGTTAGTTTTCTGAGAGTTTTTATCAGAACGGGTGCTAGATTTTGTCAAATACTTTTTCTGCATCAATTGAGATGATTGTGTGTGTGTTTCCTTCATTCTATTGATGTGGTATATTACGTTGATTGCTTTTCTTATGTTGAACCACCCTTGTATTCCTGGGCTATATCCCACTTTGTCATAGTGTATAATCATTTTAATAAACTGTTGGATTCTATTTCTAGTGTTTTTTTTGAGGATTTTTGCACTATATTAGTAAGGGATATTGGTCTGTAATTTTGTATTCTTGTGACATCTTTATTTTTAGTGCTAGGATGATGCTGCCCTCATAGAATGAATTAAAAAGTGTTCCCTCTTAGAGGAACAATAGGTGTAACATGGGGCATTTTTGAGACGTTGGAACCATTCTGCATGATATTACAATGTTGGGTACCAGCCATTATACATTTTGTCAAAAACATATAAAATTGTACAGTGCAAAGTATAAACCATAATGTAAACTATAGACAATGGTTAGTAGCAATGCTTCAATATGTATTCATCAATTGTAACAAATGTTCCACACTAATGAAAGATGTTGTTAATGGGGGAACGTGTGGGATGGGGAGGGGGTGGGGTATTTGGGAATCCCCTATATTTTCTATGTAGCGTGTATATAATCTAAAGCTCCTTTAAAAACAAAGAATAAATTATTAAAAAAAAAAAAGTGTTCCCTCCTCTCCAACATTTTAAAGAGTTTGAGCAGGATTGCTATTAATTTTTGAATGTTCGATAATTCACAAGTGAAGCCATCTGGTTATGGATTTTTCTTTGGTGGAAGGTTTCTGATTACTGACTCATCCTCTTTACTTGGTATTGGACTTGGTATTTCTTCTTGAATCAATTTACGTAATTTGAGTATTTCTAGAAATTCATTCATTTCGTCAAGATGATCTAATTAGTTGGCATACAATTGTTCATAATATCCACTTCTAATCCATTTTATTTCTGTAAAGTTTGTAGTAGCATCTCTTTCAATTCAGATTTTTGTTATTTGCATCCTCTCTCTTTTTTCTTTATCAGTCTAGCTAAAAGTTTGTCAATTTTATTGATCTTTTTGAAGAACCAACTTTTAGTGTTGTTGATTCTCTTTTGTTTTTCTATACTCTATTTCATTTATCTCCACTCTAGTTTTTATTATTCCCTTCCTTTTGCTCACTTTGGGTTTAGTTTGATCTTCTTTTTCTAGTTACTCCAGGTGTGAGGTTAAGTTATTTATTTGAGATCTTTCCTCTTTTTTAATATAAGCATTTAATATAAGCAATGTCTTTGTGTCATTCCATGAGTTTTGTTATCTTCTGTTTTCATTTTCATTCTTCTCAAGACATTTCCTCATTTTCCTTGTGATATCTTCTTTGATCCATTGGGTATTTAAGAGTATACTGTTTAATTCCACATAATTGTGCACCTTCTAGTTCTTCCTTTGTTATTGATTTCTAGCTTTGTTCCATTATGGTTGGAAAAGATACTTTGTATGATTTCAATACCTTTAAATTTATTGAGACTTGCTTTGTGACCTAACTTATACTGAATGCTGGAGAACGATCCATGCACACCTAAAAATAATGTATATTCTGCATTTGTTGGATGAAGTGTTCTGTATTTTTCTGTTAGCTCTAATTGGTATTTAGAATTGCTCAAGTCCTCTATTTTCTCATTAATCTTTCCGGATGTTCTATTCATTATTAAAAGTGGCATATTGAGGTCCCTTAATGAAGAACCATATATTTCTCCTTTTAAACTGTCAATGGTTGCTTCATATATTTAGAGGCACTATTGTTAGGCACCTGTATGTTTATAATTGTTATATCTTGCTGGTGAATTGACCCTTTTGTCAATATATAGTTTCCTTCTTTGTCCCATTAACAGTTTTTTACTTAATGCCTACTTTGTCTGACATTAGTTTAGCATCTTTACTCCCTTTTGGTTAATATTTACATGGAATATTTTTTCCATCCTTTTATTATCAATCTACTAATGTCTTTGAGTTTAAGGTAAGTCTCTTCTAAACAGAAAATAGTTGGGTTATGCTCTTTTATTTATTCTGTCAATCTTTGTCTTTTGACTAGAGAATTTAGTGCATTTTCCTTTAAAGTATCTACTGATAATGCAGGACTTCTGCCATTTTGTTCTTTGGTTTTTGTAAGTCTTATACCTTTTTTGTACTTTAATTCTTCCATTACTCCCTTCTTTTGTATTTAATTAATTGTTCATAATGAACCCTTTAGGATCCCTTCTCATTTCCTTCTGTGTATATTTTCCAAATATTTTCTTTGTGGTTACCACAGGGCTTATATTTAATACCCTAAGTTTACATTAATCTGATTTTATTTGACACCAACTTATCTTCAATAGCATACACAAATTATGTTTATATACTCCTCCACTCCCTTTATGTTGTTCTTGTCACAAATTACATCTTTGTACACTGCATGTCCAAAATCATAGATTTATCAGTACTTTTTATGCATTTGCATTTAGTTTCTGTAAGAAGTAAAAAGTGGTATTACAAACCAAAATTGCAATGATACTGGCATTTATACTTACCGATGTAGTTACCTTTACTGGCGATATTTATTTCGTCATTTGTCTTTTGTCTATTGCCTAGTGTCCTTTCTTTTCAACCTGAAGAACACCCTTTAGTATTTCTTTTGGGATAGTCTAGTGGTAATGAACTCCCTCAGCTTTTCTTTATCCGGAATGCCTTGATTTGTCCCTCAGTTTTGAAAGGCAGTTTTACCAACTACAGAATTCTTGATTGGCAATTTTTTGCTTTCATCATTTTAAATATGTCATCCCACAGTCTTCTTGCATCCATGGTTTCTGATGAGAAATCAGCAGTTAATACTACTGAACCTTTCTTATACATTTTGCATTGCTTTTCTCTTGTGGCTTTTGGGATTTTCTCTGTCTTTGTCAGTAGACAGTGTGATTATAATATGTCTTGGGGGATATCTCTTTGACTTTATCCTGTTTGGAGTTCTTTGAGCTTCTTGGATGTGTATATTCATGTCTTTGGTTAAATTTGGGAAGTTTACAGCCATTATTTCTTCAAATACTTTTTCTACTCCTTTTCTCTTCTCTTTTTGGGACTGCCATAATGCACATATTGGTAAGCCTAATGGTGCCTTATAGGGTCTTTTTACATTTCTTCATTCTTTTTTGTTTCCTCAAACTGAAATTTTCAATTGTCTTATCTTCAAGTTCAGTGATTCTTTCTTTTCCCAGCTCCAATCTTCTTTTTTTTTTTTTTTTTTTTTTATTATGGGTAAAAATCAAAATTCTCACAATACATACAAACATTTGCAAAATGATATATAAATATATATGCATATATGTGTATTTGCTTACAAAAATGTTACTTATATATATATACATACATATATTTTAAGAGGTGCTTAGATTACCCAAAATATTACACGGGACCCACTGGGATTCCCATGTTGCCCACCTCCCACACCTCCCACCACATCCCACACAAACATCTCCCACAGTGTGGCCCACCACCCTCAATGAACTTACACATCCTGGAGCCTTGCCACCAACCATAGACCACAGTTCACACTGTAGACCACACTCTCTCCTACTCAGTTCTTAGTGGTGTGTGCTGATTTAAAATGGCCTACATCCGTTGCCACAACAGTACTCAGGACAACCACCAACTCCCAAAGAAGCCCCTGTATTTCAACTGCTCATCCCCTCCCTACCCAAAAACTGTCAAGTGGCCACTGGCTCCACCTCATTGTTATAATTTCTTGCATTGCTAGAATCACCATATGTGAACAAGAGAATACCATCAAGTCCACTCTAGTCCATAGTTCTTCCCCCAATCCAGAGGCGACTGGGATGGTGATGTCCACTCCAACTCCAAGTGAGAGAGGGCTTATATCCCATGGATATGGTGGGTGGGATGATCCTGCCTGCAGATGCAGGCCCTCTCCATTCCCCGGGATGGCCATTGCCCATCGTTGTCTCCTCACCAGGTGACTTGGATGAGTCCATTGAGCAGTAGGGTAGGAGTTGCAGCTCCACCTAGATTTCATGCACACCTGGCACATAGGTAGGCGGGAGGCTCCAGTCTTTGGAAGTATACCTAAGAAACTCCAGCATCACATGTAGGTTTGAATAGAAGGGACTGGTGAACCATGTGCAGGGAGGACTTATTTGAGTGGGAGTTTTTGTATCCCCATTACTAGGACTTAACCTTCTTAGTAATACCATTGGTCAATTGTATGAACATCCTCTGTATTTATAATCTGTAGTGTTACTATTACATTAAATTACTTAATTACATTAAGTAATTCCTTAAACTTACCATAATGGTAACAAAAACTCCCACTCAGGTTACCCACCCAACACATAGATCAAATAATGATACATCCATTGATTCAGTTATTGATTTTTTTCCAGCACACATTTAATGAGTGCTACTTGATGCTAGGTGTCATTTGCAGTCCTGGGGATATAGCCATGCACAAGAGAAAAAGTTCTTGCTTTATGGAATTTATAGTCTCCAGACTACATGTCAAAATAAGCTGCTTTTGGAAGTGGTTTTTAGCACTGCTAACTCTCAAACGTCTCATTCTAAAATGCGGGGATATATAGTGTATTACCAGTGTCTACAAAAACAGGACTATTTTTGAATGATATTACTTTTATGAAACCATTAATTAGTAATGTTGCAAAGAATCAAATTAAAGTGACTTCCCATAAATTGGTGAGCGATTCACTTGTCATGGAACCCTTTACTCTATCAGTCTCATCATGCTCTTAAGTGTCATTTTCATACCAGCCATTTGAGAAAATGGAGTGCTTTCCATATTTCCTCCTGAGTCATAGTATTTCTCCAGTCCTGTACCATTCAGGTTTTTCTGGTTGTTAGTCTTGTACTTCATTTTCCTGAAGCTGATCTTCTTTCATTATAGTGGATATATTGGAGAGACCATGCCTAAATGGCCTGCATTTAGAAGCATGGGAAAATTCTCCAAGCATTTAATTTAGACAATTACACATGTATACTAGGAAAATGAAATTCACATCAAAGAAGCAAGAAGCTTTTCTTCTGCTGCCTTGCCACAATCCAGGAGCCATTACTTTTCCTTTTGCAGAATGGAGTTGCCTTGATGATGGTGTTGGTGGCATAACAATGTGAATGTGATTAACACCACTGAATTGTATATTTGAAAGTGGATACAACTGAAAATTTTAGGTTGTATGTATGTTAATGAGTTGGGCAATATGTACGCCATTCTCCGTACTTATCTAGTTTTGGTAATATGGTAGTGGTAGAGGAGAATGATAGTGATGGTAGCACAAAATTAATTATACCACTGAATTAATACCACTGAATTACATTCTTAAGAGTGGTTAAATGGGAAATTTTATGTTGTATGTAGATCATCACAATAACATTCCTTTAAAACAAAATCAGCTGTAGCATTTTGGGAAATTCTTGATGGGCCGTACGGTACTTCTTTAAAAATGACAGAGTATCACACAAAACATGAAGAGAAATAAAATACTACTACAGGAACTTGTTCAGTTCTTTTCCTTCTATCAAAAATGGATTTATAATACAAATATATTCTTTGGTTTTGCCAGAATATTCAATTTCAAACAGTTCTAGCAAAATTAATTCTGTTCAGATAAGCCTGGACATTTCATTATTTTGGGCCTTTGGGGTCGTATATAATGCACTGAAGCAGAAATTTACTATCTGACAAGTAATTGAATCTTCCTAACAAAGTATCTTAGATGGGAATTTGGATTTTTAAAGGACAGGCCCTGAGAACCTGTCCTTTAAGGAAGTAATGACACAGAACACACAAGCTGTGTGAGCATGGGTTGCTTGTGCCCTAGGATTAATGATCACATACTTTTTCTTTTATTCTTACTTAAGCTGTTAAAGGGCATTTTAATGTTCTTTATGTTGCTATTAGCATCCTACATGAGTAACCTTTTCATACTCTATCACTATTACATGTTTCCCCAGGATTTTTGAAGCCACATATAGACTGATTTCTTTCATTATCCTAACATCACCCCAAATTTTAAACATGAAATAACTTCTATCCATACCTATTGTTCTTATCCTATAAGTGAAAAGTGGTTAATATCTTCAAGGAAGAATGACAGAAAAGATGCAAAGCCAAGCCTGTCTTAGTTCTTCCCTTTAGAAATCTGAAGCCAATAACATGAAGGAAAGTAGCTGGCCACACAGTTGAGAAAAAGAGGACACAGCAGATTAGATAGGCTTAGGCTTAAAGAAGATTTTGGGGGTAATACTTTAATGACATGGAAGAGCCTGAAATTTTATGAAAATGCAAAATGAATTTTTCCTTTATTTTAATTTTCTTCTGAAAATTATTTATATGCTTTCCAACTTCTATTCTTGTGAAAAAATAGCCCTTCCTAAGTTTATAAAAAAGAAAGTTCATTCACATATAACTTTCTTAAAAATGTGTTCACCTTGACTATTATAACTACAGCCAGGTATCATCACTCAAACTGTTTCCAGACCCCTCATGAACACATCCAGCCCCAGGCCACCTCCCAGCCTCATTGCTTTCCACTCTGCTTTCACTGTGTGCTTCAGCCATAATGAACTCCTTTTAATTTCTCCACTGCATCAGATTCATTGTCATGTCCACCTCCTTTACTTTAACTTTTCAATGCCTGCATTTCTTTATCTACCCTCTTTTTCTTCCTTGACATCTTTTATCTCAATTTTGAAACTTTTCTGTCATTTCTATTCCTTTATGTCTTTATGTTCCCATAAAAAACTAAATACTTTCACATTTTAGCACATTTCACTTTATGTTATTTTTGTTTATCTCCCTTTCCCCTAGCCCAGATGAAAAACTTAATTTAAAAAATGTGAAACAGAGAACAGGAAATTTCCCCATTCGATCTTATCTTGCTTAAAAATACTTTTTCCCCTCATTTTTTCAAATATTTTAGCCACTACTCTTTTGATAAAATCCAAAATCCTTAACATTATCAACTCAGCTCCACATGAGCTGGCCCCTGCATGTCATCTCCTACAACATTTGTGCCTACATGTTTGTCACCCTGGCTTTGTTACAGTGTTTCCAAGAGTCGCTCCTTTTCACCTCTGGGAAGTTTCTTCCACCTTCATTACAAGCAATGTTCCCTACCAAGAACACTCTACTCCTGCCTCTCCATTCCACCTGGAAAAGTTTGATTTTTCCTTTAGGTTTCTGGATTTTGCATAAATGATGCCACTTATTACACACTGCTCAGGCTCAGGTGTTCCTGTCACAAGCACAGCACAGTAACACTTCATTTGTGGCACATAGTTTATTTGGGCAATTATATTTTAAATGTCTATCTCCCCAACTAGGCTATAATCTCAAAAGGGGCAGTGGCTCTGTCTCTTTTACTCAAGAGACATTTGTTGTGACTCTTTCCAGTTTGTAATATATGTGGCAACTGTGAATAGTTGAATATAGAGTTAGGAAATTATGTAAGACAAGGATTTGGGCTAGATAATAAAATATCTTGATTGCTATGACAAAGAGTTTATATTTTCTCTTCAGACAATGAGGATCTACCAAATGTTTATAAGCTAAAATGATAAACTCTGTATTTTAAAGGCTAAATCTGGCTGCAGTTTGGATTGAAATGACAGACTGGAAGCCAAAAAACTATCATAGTAGATTACTAAAAATGGCCACAAGGCCACAATTTCTTCTGTCCCCATATGCATATCCCTTTTACAGTGTGACTCAGCTACTCTTTCCATCCCAAGACTTTGACTCTAAGCTCAGCCAGGTGAGTTGCTTTGGCCAATGGGGCATTAGCAACTGTGATATAAGCAGAGGCTTGAAATGCATATGGACATTGGGGCTTGCCCTCTCTTGTGACTGGGAAACTGGACTCCCATGTGCAGTAGCCTCATCCAGACTCCTGGAAGATGAGAGACCATGTGTAGAGAGGGGTCTAGTGATGCCAGTGTCCTAGTGACCCCAAATGAGGCCCCAGAAATGTGAGTGAGGTTCTTCCGCACCATCTAGCTGCAGCTGTACTGGCCTTGACAAAAACTCCCCAGCCATTCTACAGAATCATGAGAAATAATAAATTAGTGAAGTCTTAAGCCACTAAATTTAGTGGTAGTTTGTTAAGCAGCAAAAGCTGACTGATGAGTAGTCTCAACAAAAACTCATAATAATTCAGCCCCTGCTTGAATGTTTCCACTGACAAGAAGCACAGAACATTATGGGGTGGTTTATTACCATGTTGGACAGCTCTAATTGGTAGAATAGCCTCCGTTTACTAAGCAAATATCTACTTCCTTATAATCCAAACTCCTTGGTCCTGATTCTGCCCGGCAAAGAAACCAAAGCAAATGTTTCCTCTTCCACATTAAAGCCCTCCATATGTTTAAAGGCAATTACTGAAGTCTCTTTTCTTGGCAGATATGTATGCCAATAACTATAACTTGGTATAACATACTGTAATAGTGGTGTTGTGTCTCAGATACCATGAGCTTCTTGAAGGCAAGGATCATCATGTTTAACTTTTTGGGGGAAATCCGTATCTGCATCTCTGCCACATAATAAGCTTTTACTAAAGCAATAACTCTCAATCATTTTTGAAACTTTCTCTACACTGTTCATATGTGTAAGAGGGAGCCTCTTACCCCATTAGAAACAGCTCTCAAATTAATTATGCTCGTCAAAGGGTCATACTAGAATCTTAGGGTTGGGAGTTAGACATATATAATTCGACTACATTTCCCACCAGATTCCAACATACTTTATGATTGAAAATCACTCTTCTAAAAGTTTGATGGATCAAGGAATGAACAATTAACTCAGCCTGGGGAGCTAATAGGCATCATAAAGGAAGTTACATTTATGCTAGATCTGAAAAGGAAAGATAAATATTCATTGGATAAAGAAGTGGGGCAAGGGCACATCAGACAAAGAGACAAGTATGTACAAAGGCAGATCTTACTTGTATACAAAATGACAGATTTTAAATGGTAATCTATTATCTTCCCATGCAACTGAATATAGAGTCTCTAGCATTCTAAATCATGCTGGTAGAAGCATAGCACTTACTTTGTAGAGTCTAAGGTTTGCAAAGAGGTCATTCATATAAATTGTTGTGACAATTGTTGCCTTTCCTTAAAATATTCTTATGTTCAGGAACCTGCTTTAAACCTCACCAAGTCATTTCCATTTAAATCTCATTCCACAGAGCAAATTCTATGTAGACAATCACAGGATTAGATGGTTATTTTATTTGCCTCAGTTGACAAACAGTTTCAGTAGCTCTTAAATCATGTTGACTTTATGAAATTAAATCTAACTTTTAATTCATATGTGCATGTTCATTAGCCTCTGATTAAAAGTGCTGATAACAACCAAGATTTAATGCCTACAACCAGATTCTGATGCATACAAAATGACTAGTATCTCCCTTAAAACACACATATTCCCTCATACCTATACACACAGTAAATAAGTTTCTGAAGGAAATTACTCTCTTAAAATGCTTCTGAATTTTTCTCCACTTAAAGCATACAGAACACCTTCTCCCACACATAATAATTTTTAAAAGCATCATCTTCTACAAGCAGGTGCAAACTCTTGTCTGCCCTTAGGGAAAGTCCAGCCATGAGAGGTTATTCTGGTGATGTAATGCTTATTAACTTACTATCTTGCAGAAGAGATTGGGGAAGGTGCTTTTCATAGCATCAAACCTGAATTGAAATTAAGTCTTTCTCACATGACTAATTTTAGTTTGTAAGTTACTTCTGCTACTTCATAAACACATTGCTTAGAACAGCCTTGAAATAGCTAGACAAAATCATTAAACTAGAGAACTTCTTTTGAGGACTGGCATCTGTACCCAACCACATTTGCCAATAATCATTCCCCACTGTAATGGTTTGAAGTTGTTTGGACCCCATAAAAGTAGGTTCTTAAAGCTAATCCATTCCTGTGGGTATAAATCTATTGTTAGTAAGGTCTTTTGATTCGGTTACCTCTGTTAAGTTGTGGCCCAATGTGGGTCTTAATCCTTTTACTGGAGTCTTTTATAAAAGAAATGAATATGGAGAGAGAAGGAGAAAGCCATGGAACCAAGACTGAAAACAATGAAACCCAGAAGAGAAGGAATAGACCAGCAGACACTACTGTGTGCCTTGCCATGTGACAGAGGAGTACAAGATCACTGGCAGTCAGTCTTCAGGAAGAAGATATTGTCTTGATGATGCCTTGATTTGGACATTTTCATGGCCTTAAAACTGTAAGCTTGTAAGCCAATAAAATCCCATTGTAAAAGACAACCCATTTCATGGTATCTGCATTTTGGCAATCTTGCAGACCAAAACACACACCTTTCTTGAGATATCACTTACTTGTCTTTATGTAAATAGAAAAAAGAAAATATTCACACTAGCCAGCAGCAGATAAACTTATATTTCTTTTTCAAGCATAGATTCTTATGAAAATGAAATAAAAAAGGTGTAGAGACCTAATATGTTTTTTTTTTTTTAAGCTTCATATTTTTTTTTTTTTTTTAAAGATTTTATTTATTTATTCATTTATCCCCCCCTTGCTGCTTGTGCTCGTCGGGTCAGCCAACCATGCCGTGCAGGCGGGCCTGCCTTCACCAGGAGGCCCCGGGAACCAAACCCGGGGCCTCCCATATGGTAAACGGGAGCCCTACTGATTGAGCCATAGCCGCTTCCCTAATATGTTTTTTTTTTAAATCAAATTCATCACTGCCTGCCTCTCATGATAGTGTTCTAATTTCATCTTTACATTTTTCCATTTTATTTCAAAGATAAAAAAATATTTGAAACAAATGTTTGAATAACCAGGTGTGTTGACAGTGGTATCATAATCTTCTGTCTGGTGAATACTTTGCAGGGCTGATGCTACTAAATGCTTATGAATGGCCAGAGAAGCTGTTGCCCAGGTCATACAATAGACCTATTGGTATAATCCATGATCTAACTCTGTGAAAAGTGATAGGCAGTACAGGATAAATGTCTGTTAGTATTTTATCAGTAAAATATGCAAAAATGCAGATACCAAGCTAAAAATTCCAAGCTGGTGTTATTTAATGCAGCAGCTCATTCACATTCCCTCTTCCTCCATCCTAAACATCCCTTTTTAAGAATAAAAAGATTGCAGTAGTAAGCATGTTGTGAAAAACATAACCTGGAAAAAGAAAGTTATGATACCTGAGCAAACCAGTGGTTTATATGATCTGTCACCCAGGAAAAAAGCAACTCCTGCTAAGGTAGTTGTGTCATTTGAAGTGGAGGATATAATTCAAAGATGATGAGCTATGAGTACTCATAGTAAAAATGTATAATATAGAAAATTTCTATATTATAACTTTTTTTCTTTGTTTTTTTAAAATCAGGTATCCTCCTAACCCTTTGGGAAACTGAATTAATTTTCGGCACATGAGCGTTTCTTAGGACTTTTCTACTTGTTATGGGCATGGTATTACAGTTACATAGGGGTAGGGTGGAATTATAGAATCATAGAATATTTCAAACATGGCTCAGAATAATCTCTCTACCATACAGGAAAGTGGTGAGTCACTTTAACTTCATTCAATCACACTTTCTTCATCTATTAAAGTGAAATAATAATTACATATTATTAAAAATAGTGTATGTAAAGTTCTTGGCAAATAGTAGGTACTCAATTGATAGTAGTTATGGTTAAAACTGTTTTTCAATATACAAATAATATCCAAGCTACTTCACCTTTCAAAGTTGAAAATCAAATTATATAAAAATGATATATAACTGGAATAGATGTCCTGATACAAGTCTATTTTGTTCCACCTTTTGGTTATGAAATAAATCATTTTTCCATTGAAGATTTACATTGTATATGATTCTCAATTTACCATATTATTCAGTAGCCTTTTATTTAATGTATTAAGATTTCAAAGTGCTTTATAAAATATGATTTCTCTATAATCAGTGTACATAGTAGCAGCAGTAGTAGTATATTTCTTGTAGAGGCCACTGAAATTTGTAAAGGTACTGCTTCTCCAATGTTTAAGAAAAAGGCCTGGAAGGCATTGCTCATGCTATGAAGTCAGCTTTTTGAAAAGTGAATATGCAATTTATAAATTTTAGCAAAATGAGAAGCTTGAGTTTTTCAGTAAGTACTCTTGGAAAAAATTATTTTGTTATTGCTTGAATCCAGTCAAAAGCACTGACACATTTCTGCATATTGATTTCACATTTTAAATTCCATGGGCTATTTCATGTTCACTTTATCAAAATTCACTGAATGCCTAACCTGTGCTTGGAGAAGTTCTAAGATTAAAAACAACAACAAAGATTTGGTTTCTTCCTTCTAGGTGCAGGGGTCAGACACAGTCCAATGAGTTAAGTACTATAATGGCATTAAGCATGAAGTTACTGGAAACAAAAATGGTGCAAATTTGAATTTAATATTGGAAGGGTAAGTTTTGGAGAAAGTTATAGACAGGTGACATTTTGTAGGCTTTAAAAGAATAATGATATGTTTATTATTCAGATAAGGTGGGAGAGTATTCCAGGTAAAAGGAATAGCTAGGACAAAGGAAGAAAAGTCTAAAAATTCAGAGCTATTTTTAGATTTGAGATGGATCTAGTATAATGTTTCTACAGTATAGAATGCATTGGATGGAGGTATGGCAAGGGAAAAGACATGTTTCATGTAGAGAGAGGCTTTTTGGGAAATTGAAGTATTGCATTTCAAAGTACAGTATTCTCATCTTTTCTATGTAAATAACATATAAGATTCATGACACATACCAGCTGGAATTTTTCTCCTTTCTTTAAGCTTATTTGTACTTTTCTTCAAGGAAAAGAATATTATTCCCTGCTTGTCCTATGATTTTAAAAACTTTTTTGTTCTTAGGTACTACTCCATTCAAACAAGGTAAAGATAAATTTACAAACCATTTATTTTCCTAGGGACTTCAAATTACCATAAACTGTGTGGCTTAGAATAACAAATTTATTTTCTCACAGTTTTGGAGGCTAGAAGTCAGAAATCAAGGTGTTGGCAGGGCCATGCTCCATCCAAAGACTCTAGGGAAGACTCCCTCCTTGCCTCTTCCTAGTTTTCGGTGGCTTCCAGCAATACTTGGCATTCTTTGGCTTGTAGGTGCAGCTCTCCAATCTTGGTCTCCATCTTCACATATCTTCACATCACCCTCTTCTCTGTGTCTCTTTGTGCCCTCTCTTCTTCTTATAAGGACACCTGTCATTATTTAAGGCACACCCTAATCCAGTATGGTCTCATCCTGATCCTCAACTAATTATACATACAAAGACCCTATTTCCAAATAAGGTCACATTCTGAGGTTCTGAGTGGACATGAATTGGGCAGGGATTATCTTTCAAGAAGGTAATATAAATGATAAAACAATAATAGCTACAGTTTAGATAACTTTTTTGGGTTCATATAGAAGTGTATAGGAGAAAACATAAAAGACAATACATCTAAATACCATGGAATTAATAATAGCAGATTTTCCATCAAAGAGGTACTGTCTATGCTACCTTTGTACTGCAAGAGCTATCTGGAGAAAGTTCATTGTTCTTACTCACTTGATAAAATTGTTCTTGTTCACACACACACACACGAAAACACCAAACCAGGAAGAGAATGCATGGAGCCATTCACCTGTAATACTATGGGTGTGAAAATATTCTTAAATAAAAATTGCTGAAAGTTCTCTGTCATCTCCTCTCAGTATATTCACTGAATAAGACATCTTCATTGTTTGAATTATGGGCATAAGCTCAGTAATTTATATATGTTCAGTATTTTTGTATTTGGCTTCCCACTGGAATGCATTATCCATACATAAATGATGCTATTGATGTACCAGGGATATTCCAATTTAAAGGGTGGATTGTGCTGAACTGTCTCCTTTCTGTCTCTGCTTTTTGACTAATATCTTGAATTTTAGAATGAGCTAACTGGATTTCAAGATGATTGGATTAATCACGGGGTATAGGTTTCCATCATGTAAAACTAAGTGAGCTGCATGGACACTGAACTGTAGTTTTGATTTCATTGTGCCCTACCCACCTTTGACAGCATACATGAAGTATTTCTTTCTGTGTGTGTATGTGTATTATAGCTTTCTTTGTTCTAAAAAGGATTTGAATTTGTTAGAATTATATGTGTAATAAGAAAAATCTACTAAATTCAATATGTTTAAAATATTAAATGTTCAGATGTATTTAAAATAAAGAATACCTCTGTTTCCTCTACCAGCTGTTAAGAAGAAGGCCAGCTTTATCACTCCAGTTCCAGGCGGTGTGGGACCCATGACAGTGGCGATGCTTCTGAAGAACACTCTTCTGGCAGCTAAGAAAATCATTTACTAGAGAACATGAAAGAATAAAGCAAACTGAAGTCATGCTATTTATTTATTGGGAAAAGGGCAAACACCTTTATATTTTATTACCAAGCTATTTATTTCTACATCATATTTATTTTTTCATGGATAGAATCATTGTTGATCAGATGATTCACACAAATTTATGCATTTCCTGCTAACAGATTTTGTTTTAGGGGAAAAAAATCAGTTCCAATGACAGTTCTGGTAACATTTATTTTGTGAATAATATTTGTTTATAATATTAAAACAATAAAGGACTCATGATAAATAAATATATTTTTGACACTCAAATATCACATAGTATGTTTTCAACAGATGTTTTGTAAGCTAAATGGGAACCCATGGAAAATGTAATTTACATTTTGCCAAAAGCACACTCAATTTTAATATATTTTCTGTTCTGTGTCATATGCTGGAAAAGAACTTACATAATAAAAAAAAAAATACAAAATATTGAAAATGAAATCTTGATCTCAAAAATTTCATTTCCCAAAGGCATCTTAGGAAGCCATCCTAATGGGAAATGACGCTCCATTCAAGAAAGAAAATTATTCATGGAAAGCAAAAAATGCAATTCTAGTTGGAAAGGTAATAATTATGTCAAATTGCAAATGACTACTTGACATATAAAAAATATATGAAGCATGTATTAGGTTTATATGTTATTTCTTTCTTCTTCCAGAAAAATATTTGTGCTGTATATTCATTGACAATAATGGGAAACCCAAAAATAACAAACTAAACAAAACTAAGACTGTCTTTTCCTACAAATATCAGACAAACGTAATATTGTGTGAGCCAAACAATCATTAAATTACAACAGTTTTGTTTGTTTGCAAATTCGTAAATCCACCTTGCAAAATGACACTTGCAAGTTGACAAAGCTAAACCTTAAGGTATTACTCAAAATCTACTCCTTTTTTGCCCAAATTTCTTTACTCTTTTGTTATGGCATTTGATTTAAAAAGTAGTTGCAAGGTTTTTAAACACAATTTAAGTTAGAAAATACATGTGAATGTCAATTGAATACTATTTTGAGATTCTCTAGCCGCATAATTTACACTGGTTTCATACCCAGATCCTGGTATGTATATGTACCAATAACAATTCTTAATCAATGCATCAGTCTTTATCAGTGTGTACTCCTGATCATTTGTGTGAAAATAGACTAGATGTTTATAGTTAACATTTCAACTATATAATAAAATCAATTTGAAAAGGAATAGCTTTCTTCTTTTTTTCTTAAAACTATGTTTCCTTGTTCATAAGTTTATTCTCCATTTCCTTAAAATATCCTGGGAAAATGTACAAGTTCCTAAAACATGAAAGAAAGCTTTCTGTAGCCCATTGCATAATCAGTCCAGATCAATCTTTGCCTGATATCCATGACAAAGAAGTTTAAATCCAAAGGTCCCAAGCAAACAGTTCAGAAAGGGCCTCTTTAATTTTTTTCTAAGGGCCTCAAACTCCCAAAACAAACCAAAGATAATGATACACATAGATGAAAAGAGTAAAAGTTGCAATTTGGGGGACTTTCCATGATGAAAGAGGTTGTTTTTGGAAGTTGTGTACCCCTTTGGCTAAGCTAAAATTCAGGATCCAGCCTTCTCAACAAATAATTAAAACACATAGGAGGAGGTGCAGGTGTCTCTGGCTTGAAGAGGTGAGGAAAAGTAGTAGAGGAGGATTCCCGGGCAATGGCTCTGAAATCTGGGCATGCACTGCTTTGCCTTCCTATCAACTGCAGCTGTGCATGGTAAGGTTTGTCTTTGGCATCAAAGGCAGGAATAGGGAGCCACTATATATATCCTTGATGGTGAGAGCCCAGGAATGGGTATTTCACTTCTCCTGGGTCTTGGGAACCCCTGAGACTATGCTCTTTGACTGTTGACTCGTGTGCAGCTTCTGCTTCACCAGATATCCAGCACCGTTTGATAAAAAAAGATCATCACCTAGTGACATCATCAACATGGTGATGTAAGACATCCCCTTAAAAAGCCTCCCCAGAGAATCAGTGAATAAAAGGACAAATCCTACTTGGTTAGACCTCTGGAGGATGGTAGAGACTGGAGAAGGACTCCACAAATGCTGAATCAAAAAAAGAAAAGAAAAATATCAGGTAGGAAATTACTGTCCTGGACCTGCAGGTCCATTCTCCCCACCTCATTCAGTCCCACACAGCTTGGGAGACATGTAGTGGCAGTGGCCTGGGTTCCTCCTGCCAAAAACACAGACTATAGAGTCACTCATAGCAGTGAGTTTGAACCTCATGCATATCCAGGCACAGGGACCCACATCTGCAGAGATCCAGGTAGAAGACAAACCTTGAAGTTGTGCTGCATGCTGTATACAAAAGGGCCTCTATGGTGGGGTGGGGAGGGAAGAGACCTCAGAAGAACTGTTGGCAAGAGGTGCACTTACTCAATCCAGTTTCTATTGGCTGTACCACCAAAACACATAAAGGACTTTTCTGGAGTTACCTTTCTGTATTGACTCCATCTGGTTCCTTGGGGCAGGTACCCTTTCAGGGAAGAAACCAAAGCCAGAAAAGCCTCACAGGAGAAAAAAAGGGGGAGAGTTATTCTGAACTGCTCTTAAAACAGGATGGGTCCCTGAACTGAAAAGTGTTAGGGCAATAAATGAAGGAGGGAATTTAAATAAATCATAGGAGCTGGGGAGAAAATTCTGCACAAATCAAACAAAATAAATCAAGATTCCCAGAGAAGGAACAGAGAAAAGGAAGCTTTCTCCTTGAGGAAGAAAAAATTGCACAAAAAGTGCATCCTTAAAAATTATTCCACATATCTAGGGTAGGAATTAAATGAAGAAGAGCTGAGAAAAAATATACAGTTAAACATGAGCTATTCTAAAAGTCTAGAATAAATTGGACCAAGTGTCAACAAAGAGCCTTAAAACAAAACCAATCAACACAAAAACCCTAGACAAGAGGGAGAAACTGACCTTCAGACTTCACTCATCAAGATAATCAGATGCCTAGACTTCAGCAAAAAAAAACGACAAGCTATACTAAGAAACAGGATGATATGGCTCAGTTCAGGGAACAAATTAAAACTCCAGAAAAGCCTCAAAATTTGGAACAACTAATCAAAGATTTTCAAACAAATCTCCTAAATCAGTTCAAGGAGATGAAGGAAAATATACAGGATATTGAGAAGACAATGTGTGAGCATAAAGAAGAATTTGAAAGTATAAAAAGAAACAACAGAAATTATAAGGATGAAAGACACAATGAGGGATTAAAAAATACACTAGAGTCAGATGACAGCAGATTTGAACAGGCAGAGGAAAGAATCAGCAAACTAGAAGACAGGACAATCAAAATCATACAATCAGAAGAACAGATAGAAAAAATTATAGAAAAAACTGAGTAATGTCTCAGAGATTTGAGTGACAGCATGAAGTGTACAAACATACAAGTCATGAGTGACCCAGAAGAAGAAAAGAAGAGAAAAGGGGCACATTGTATTGGAAGTTCCAACCAGAGCAGTTAGGCAAGAAAAATAAATAAAAGACATATAAATTGGAAAGGAAACAGAGGACATGATCCTATATATAGAAAGTCCTGAAAAAATCTTACAAAAAACAACTAGAGCTAATAAAATGAATTCAGCAAAATGGCAGGGTACAAGATGAACATGCAAAAAAAAAAAAAAAAAAAAAAACCTAAAAAAAAACAAACAAACAAAACAGTAATATTTCTATCCACTACTAATGAGAAGTCTGAGGAGGAAATCAAGAAAAAAATTCTACTTACAGTATCAACTAAAAGAATCAAATATCTAGAAATAAATTTAGCCAAAGGTATAATGGACCTGTACACAGAAAACTATGAAACATTGCTAAAAGAAATCAAAGAAGACCCAAATAAAAGGAAGGACATTTCGTGGTCATGGATTGAAAGACTAAATATTGTTAATATGTCAATACCACCCAAAATGATTTACAGATTCAATATAATCCTGATCAAAATTTCAAAAGCCTACTTTTCAGAAATAGAAAAGCCAATCATCAAATTTATTTGGAAGGGTAAGGGGCCACAGACAGCCAAAAACATCTTGAAAAAGAACAAATTTGAAGGACTCACACTTTATGACTAAGCTTATTACAAAGCTACCATGGTCAAAACAGCATGGTACTGGCACAAAAATAGATATATCAACTATTGAAATAGAACTGAGAGTTCAGAAATAGACCTTACACCCAATTCACAAGCAATGAAAGAAAAAAAAAATAGATAAATGGGACCTCCTCAAAATTAAAAATTTTTGTGCATCAAAGGACTTTGTCACAAAAGTAAAAAGACCACTTACTCAATGGGAGAAAATACTTGGAAACCACATATCTGATAAGGGTTTAATATCCAGAATAAATAAAGAAATCCAACAACTCAACAATAAAAAGACAAACAACCCACTTTAAAAATGGGCAGGAGGAGCAGAAGTAGCTCAAGTGGTTGAACACCTGCCTCCCATGTATGAGGTCCTGGGTTCATTTCCTGGTACCTCCTAAAAATAAACAAATGAAAAAAAAAAATAACCAACTCTCATTGGGGAGTGAATGTGGCTCTATGGTTGAGCACCTGCTTCCCATGTATGAGGTCTGACTTCAATCCCCAGTACCTCCAAAAAAAAAAAAAAAAATGGGCAAAAGATGTGAATAGACATTTCTCCAAAGAGGATATACAAATGGATAAAAAGCACATGAAAAGATGCTCAACATCACTAGCTATTGGGGAAATATAAATCCAAACTACAGTGAGGTACCATTTCACAGCTACTAGAATGGCTACTATTAAAAAAAAAAAAAAGAAAGAAAGAAAATTACAAGTGTTGAAGAGGATGTGAAGAAATAAGAACACTCATTCATTGCCGGTCAGAATATAAAATGGTTCAGATACTGTGAGAGACGGTTCGGCACTTCTTTAGAAGCCAGTATAGAATTACCATATGACCCAGAAATCCTGCTACTAGTTATTCTTCCTAGAAGAATTGAAAGCAGGGACTCAAAAAGATATTTGCACCCCAATGTTCATAGTGGCGTTATTCTCAATTGCCAAAAGATGGAAGCAAACCAAGTGTCCATCAACCAATGAATGGATAAACAAAATATGGTATATAGGTACAATGGAAAATGACTCAGTTGTAAAAAGGAATGACACATGCAAAAACTGGGATGAACCTTGAGGATATTATGCTGAGATAAGCCAGACACAAAAGGACAAATATTGTATGATTTCACTGATATGAACTAGTTATAATAAGCAAACTCATAATTATAACCTATAATATAGGTTATCAGGGGATGGATTGGGGATAGAGAATGGGGAATTGATGCTTAATTTGTATTTAGGTTGATTGTAAAGTTTTGGAAATGGATGGTGGTGATGGTAATACATTGTTGTGAGTATAATTAACAGCACTGAATTATATCTGTCAATGTGGTTAAAAGGGGACATATTAGGTTGTATATGTTATTAGAATAAAAATTACAAGATAAAACTTAGGAGAATAAAAAGAATGTATGAGTCCATTATATAATATACTAGAAAATGAAAAGCAATGTATAGTTAGAGAAAGGACTGGATGACTGGAGGATGGTTGGGAAGGTGGGAAAGGAGGAAAGAGTGTATGGACACTTTTGGGGATAAGAGATATGTCTGTTTTTTTTTTCTTGTGATGTTTTCACAGGTTTGTACCTATGTCAAAACCTATCAGATTGTATACTATCAGTATGTGTAATTTATTTTATATCAATTATACTGCAATAAAGATGTAAAAAAGAAGACAAAAAGCCAACAAAACAAAGAAACACATATGAGAGACCAAGCAGGTTTATTGGTACCATCTCTTTATTTATGGATATGTGGGGTACATAAAAGTTAGACATATGATGACTTTGTGTAGAACTTTTGGAGAAGTAGGCTTCTTAACTCCTACATGTTTCTGTAAAGAGGATCCTGAAGAATACACAAAGATATAAAAGCGAGAATGAGTTTAGCATATATGTATGAAAGTAATGGTTGCGATCAGATTAAAAAGAAAAGTATGTGTTGAAGAGTGGTGGAAGTACAGCTGGATAAATACATAGAAATAGACTAGAGAGAGCATATATAAGGCAGAATTTAGACTGTTTTAGTAAGTTATGAAAACTATAGTTAAAAGCTAGAGGAAGTTGTAAAGGGGAGCTGATTTTAGAGAAATCATTGGATTTAAGACATGTTGAGTTTGAGATGATGACATAATACATAAATAGTAATATCTGCCTGTGAAGAGGAAAATAATTCATTAATGATGTAAATTTATTACTCATCAGCACATATTAACCACTAAATTCCTGACCTACTTTTTGACCATTGTACATACCCTATGTCTTCCTACACTTGTTCAGTGGTAAGAGCTATCATTAACTTAGCACCTAACATGGTTTGCTTTTTTATGTCTTTGCTCCTAATTGACAAAACCCATTTGATAAATAAGGAAATCGGCCTCCAGGGTTATTAAAAGCCAAGGCCAAGGCCAACTGGATGATAGAAGTAGTACTGGAATTCTGATGGAATGACAGGAGCCAGAGCCCACACTCCTTTCAGAACATCACTCTGCCTCAGCTCAGTATCCCCCACCTAGAATCCTGTCCTACTTGTTATTTAAGATTCACTTCAAATGAAGCCTGTCCATGAAAATTGTCGTGAGAGTTTAAGCCAAAATCATTTCCCATCCCCAAACACTCCTAGATTTTATTTGCATATTCATGGCAGTTATCACTCCCTACTAAGTACTATAGTTATGTATGTACTTTCCCTAGCTCCCTTACGTTCTTGAAGGCAGAGTCCCTGCATTATTTGTCTTGCAAACATCATTATATCCAGCCTAGAGCCATGAATGTAAAAGGCATTCAGTGTTTTATGAATGAACAAATGAATGAATGGCAACTGAGTTTAAGAGAATTATAGAATGAGTTTAGAGAGAGCTAGGTGGTGGACAGATAATATTTCCTGCACAGTGTCTGGCAACAAATTTTGGAAAGAGTTCATGGAAAGGAGAGATTAAATATATCAGAGAGAATGACTGGAAATGGGGAGGAGGTAGTTACCTCAGAATAAAGAGAACTTAGAGGGAGGATGGAGTCTACACAGAACTGCAAACATTCTAATTTTGTTTATAGTGAGGGTCAACTTTGCCTTAACTTTTTCTCTAAAAAATTCTCAATTTATATGAGTTCAAGGTATTTTATATGGCCCAGTTACTTATTTAGCTCTGTATTCTTATCACCTCAGAGGATAATAATTCTAAATTTTTCTCAATAATTATATATGGAAAGAATGGTTAGATATCAATAAGGCAAAATGCACACATACTGAGGTCAAACATAGCTGCACAATTTCTTTTCTACACACTAATTTTGCTTTAAACCTTTTACGCACAGGGAAAAATTTCTTTTAACTGCACTGGTCGAAGAGATTATTTGACAGCCAATTGTAGAAATTTGAGAAGGGCACAGGAAGGCACTCCTAATTAGATTCTGAGGGATGTGCCACAGAATGCTACATGGAACAATGATTTAGGACTGGGATTGTGTGACTTAACTATGTTAGTCAACAAGACTAAATCCTGCCTCATTTGCCAAAGAGAACATGATTCTATGATGCAGCTCAATTTTCCTCAGCTTTAAAGACTGAATCTTTCTGAAAGGAACTGACATTCTAATAAATTGGAAGTGACAATGGGATTCCTTGAGGGCAGGAGCTTCATCTGAACCTTCTCTTATATACCCTACATTAAGAACTTATATTCATGATATGGTTAAAAGACAAGGTCTCCCAACCCAAACTCAGCTGTGGCATTTCTGATGACAAATGCTATGTGAGATGCAAGAAGAAAAGGACTGGTTAATGAGGGTTCTCCGTTTCTCTTAGCCCAAATGTCTGAGAAAGCCACAGTTCATTTAATATTCAGTTTCTTATGAAAAGGCTAATTAAAAACATATTTTAGGAGATAATTAAGGGACTGCCTCTGAGATCAGAGCACAATCACTTTATTCTTTTGAACCTCCATTCCTCATTTTTCATATGGGAATAAAAATAGGGCTTGTTGTTTATTCATTTATTCATTTAACAGAAATTCATTGAGAAAATACTATATGTTAAGCAGTGGATTTGTTTGAATCATGATTATTGAAGTAAGAATTGAGATAACACATGTGAAAACCCTTGGAAAATGCAAAGCATTATGCAAGCACCAGTTAATACTTATTACAAAGATGACTGTTGCACTTCCATTGACCAGTCTTAGAAATAAAGATATTTAATGTAAGTCCTAGCATCTCCCTCCAGAAACTGCAAAAGGAGTGGTGGTGGTTTATTTAATCCTTATACATGATTTCTTTTTAAATTCTTGTCAATAGTGCAAAAGAGGATTATTTGATTTATAATTCAAATATTATTTGCCTAGGAAAAATATTATTCAGAAATTGCCTTAATAAATGGTTTAAAAATACCCACATTTTGAAGAAACAAAGTAGAATAATATAAAATATTAGTAATAACTTAGCAAAACTAAACAGAAACATAAAAAGCAAATTGCTGTCTTAGGTTTACAGAGATAATTCCTACACGATGTACACAATAGAAATAATATTTGAAACCTAGTTTATTCATGTTCTGTGCATGTTTCACATGTGGAAATACATTGGTAGCAACTGAAAGTTTTCCAAACTCTTAAGATTTTAAGACCATGACATTGAGAAAAATTAAATATTAGTGTCATTAAGTTTGATAAACTTGACTAGAACTACTTGAACATTACAAGGGGATTTTTTGGCAGTATATATCTGATTTTTAAAAAAGAATAAATTATTTTAAAGGAAAAAAATGCCCTCAAAAAAAGAAATACAAAATGTTGGCACATGCAAAGGAGCCAAGTATTATATATTCATTTAGCTTTAAAATGATGACTCCTGTGTTAAAATGATTGCCCAAGCTATAATGAGTTCAACAAGCTGATTCTTGTGTGATTTCTAAAGCCAAATTCATATTTGAATAGCAAAAGGGATCCTTCTGGTAAATCTAATTTTCTAGGTGGACATGATGAAAATGATAACCTATCTTGAATTTAGCAGGTTTTCAAGGTACAGGAAATAGGAGCAAATGAAATTCCTCATAGAAAGTCACAACACTTCAGCAAAACATATTTTAAAGTTATTTATAATAATTTAGGGCAAGTAAAAATGTATAGAAAGTTCTTTTAATACAAAAAGAAATAGGAGTAATTAGATGTTTTGACCTTTTATATGGTACTATAATTATAACTAGATTAACACTGAAAAAAGTTTTAATATTCTGTTAAATTTAAAATTTTTATTCAGTGGATGTCTAAACCCATATCCATATGTCATTTTAATTATATCTTAATGGGTAATTTTAATCTAATCATAGTCTCTTTTTTGGTACTTTATGCTTCTCTCTAAAATCGGGACACAGATTTAAGCTTTGTTGTTCCCCAAACTTAGCAGCCTACTCCATTTACTCAGGAAAAGATTAAATGGCAAAAAGACATAAAGGCAAACGTTATACTACTAAAAACAAATAAATTTACACAACACATAGTGATAAAACTAAATAGCAAAAAATAAAATGGAATATTAAGCCTCTTTGTTACACAAGTTTAGTGTTCTCTACAACTAAATTACAAAATTGCTTGATTTGCAATGGAGCTCATAGTCTGTAATGAAAGTTAGTATAACTGACTCCAGTTTCAGGAGTATTTCTTTAATTAAAAGATTATGCTGTTTCCTGGTTTACAAATATTAATCTTTGCTGGAAGCCTAAATAGGTTCCAGCATTTTATGGGCTGCTATAGTTTTGTTCACACCAAAGGGGTCTTTCCTTAACTCAGATCCTTTTTTGTTGTTTTAAGTACTTTTACATACATGATTATGCCCACAGGTAACAGGAAACCAGTGTTTCAAAAGAAAACTTGATCACATTGCTAGATAACACAGGTATCCTCAACAAGTGTGTGAGCGCCTGGAGGCTTTATGCTGCTGCCAGAAGTACATATTTTTTTAATTGGTAAGAACTGCCAGATGACGCTTCATGAAATTTAAATGCAAGAAAGACTCAGAGAGCTCAATAAAAACCTTCCACCAGTCAGTCTAGGAGGAAAAGAGGAAGACACTGTCGATCAACTGCAGGAAATGGCTTTTGAAGTCACAATATCTGTCTACCTTTTATTCAATGGTAGGTAATTTCCTCTTTCATTTTGTTAACTTTGCATCCGTGTGGCATGTGAATAGGATTTATTTGTTCGTGCTCCAAATCAGAGAGAAGGTGGCTTCTAGCAGTTGCTCTTTCAGGACAAAGATCAGAGTAGGGAATCTCAGGATTCATTGTTTCTTAGGTAACCTGTGTTCTTCTCCTGAGGTATCCTGATATTTCTTTATCTGTCAAGGCATCTAAAATGTTTGACAAGTAGCTGCTACATTTAATTACTATACAACAGTGCCCTTGTGATTGATTCAGTATATAAATGTATTCACTCTCTTTTAAAAATTAAAGTTGCTATTTTCTATAATTAAAATGTAGTCAATGAGAAAAAGTTGGGACATTGCCCTAATCAGGTTATGGATTTCAAATGTAAATGAATTAAAAATAGAACAGAATAAGAATGACTTTCAATTTTTTGCTTGTAATAGAAGGAGGCTCACTCATTGTTAAAGATGTCTCCCCCGCTCTTTAATACAGCAATGACAGCATTTACTGAAGAGGCAGCTGTCACTGTAACACCTCCAATCACAGCCCAACAGAGTAACTGGACAGTTAACAAGACAGAAGGTATTTTCTTCACATTTTTGTATTTTAAATGATTATTTTTAACTTCTGAAATAATTCTGGATTCTGATAAAAGCGACATTGGAAATCTTTACAAAAATCTTTTATTATTACATAATCAACTGTTTTGTCAGGATGTTGCTAAATGAAGTGACAGGAGAATGTGTCAGCCAAGACTTGTGTTTTTAAAAGGACGAACAAAATTTGGAACAAAATTTGTCATCAGTTACTATCCTGAATGTGAAACATGCCACATTTTCTGCTTGCTTCCCTAAGTCAAGGATTTTTCAATGAGCCATAGGTGTGCAGAAACAGGCAGTCCTCATTTCTGCCTTCTTGATGAATGACATCGTATTTTGGTCTGTGACTGTAATGCTTTTCAGCGCAAGAAATTATGACCACAGAATAAAGCCTTAATACACTTTCCTTCAACTTTGGAAAGATTTTTTTTCTGTATGTTTTGGGGGGCTTTTGTTGGTGTTTTAGCATTTTCTATATTTCTTAACCACTTGTACCCAATTTTTGTTGTTGATGGTGTGATTTGTTTTCTTTTCGATTTTATTATTATTACAATGACTTCTGACTACTGTTAGGCATCTGCATTTTTTCAAACCTGTTTAAACTCTTAGAGGTGTATTTGGAATGCTTGTTACCTGCCAAGACCTGTGTAATGGATAGTTATGATTCTCACACAAATCCCATATTGCCCCCTGATGTAAAGATTGGTGAGCTTATCTAGGACAGATGAAACACCTTCTCTTGCTCTCACAGACAGGCAAGTAAAACAAGATCAGTCCACTGCGTCATTTCTGAATATGAAAGCTAGCAATATTTAAATGTTCCTCATTTTAAATAATAAACTATATCACTTTAAATTTTAAGAAATTTACTTAAAATTTTTTATGAATATATTAAGTATATTAAATGAGTATCTATCAACTTGTAAAACAAAATCAGTGTGCATTTTAGAAAAACTTTAGCCAATGTCTTCATGTCCTCTGAGCCTTTGAAAAAGGAGGCATCCTCAGAGGAATAGGATAATATTGTAGAAATGAAAAGAAGTATGGTTTCCTGGCAGTAACTGACTTTGGAATGGTCAAGCCCATCACTATCCTTTTTCTTCCCTACTAATAGTGAATTGGAAATAAAATCCTCCAAATGACAGGAAATAAAAATGGAAAAAAGATCAAATTATCAACTTTATATTTTTCCTTTACCTTCTCTTATTGAATTTTTATCTTTTCTTACTTTTTACTTAATTTTAAAATTTGAAGTTGGCATCCTTGAACGTGTCTCATAAAGTTATAACTAATATTCTCTTTTGGGAAAAGAGGAGTCTCTACAGTATACCCTTTTTTCAGAAATGGCTTACTTCTTTCAGTGCCCATCTTTTCTAGCAAATCCTGGTTCAGGCTTGGTTCATTGAACTTGAAATAGTATAGTCTTTAAGTAGGAAGTACCTAGCACAATTTATAATGGTAAATCTCAGTGCCTCAAAATTCATTATTAAATTGAGATATGAGATTCACCACACAATATTCAACAAAATGAATGATTTTAAGGTAATATCGTGTGTTCTTTTATCTCACAAACCAAAATAAAGTGATACAACACAGTAAGGTGGTGCCTTAGTACCCGAAGATTTAGAATTTTCAATAACAGAAATATGCCTTTTGATCTACTTTTTTTCCAAAAACAAGTAAGTAGTATTCTTTTAATCCAATTAGCATGCCCAATGATGAGGAGATAATGTTTATTTATTACAAAGACAAAATAAAATGCCATTAATTCTGCTCCTGAAAAAATTTCAAGTATTGGTAAGTAGAATATCCCCCCAAAAAACTCAATTGTATGGTTTTACTGAAGGTCATTTGCACTGCATAAACCCCAAAGATGTTATCAGTATATGTCTTTAGTATATTAGAGAATTAGGAGTAAGCATTCTAAACATAGCTTTCTAAAGGGAGGCTACCAAGTGAGAGATTTCTGGACACTTAGCTACAAACATTTTGCTCAGTGCAGTCATTAGCTTACTCCTTTACTTCTGTCTGATCCACACTTCACAGGTCCATTCCTGGGATCTCTATATCTGTTTCAGAGTGCTCTTGTGGATAGAAATCTGAGGTGAACTGGACATTAAAGAAAGGGAGCCGAGGCAAGCCAGCCAGTTCAAAGAAGACACTACAGCCAGAGAGAACTTAGAGTCAGCAAGTCCAACAAATTTATTTTACAGATGCAAGATCTGGGGCTTAAAACGGTTGAGACCCACCCCAAATCACTTACAGAGGATCAGAGCTCAAATGTTCTAATTCCAAGTCCATAGCTTTTTTGCATCTCTCGCAATGTCTCGCAATTGAGTAAACTTTCTAATTAATATACCAAGGTACTGTCATTAAACTATGTTAAGCCCAAGCCATGAGTTGTTTCTGGCTTCTCACACAGGGCATAACAGTACCTCTTCCGAGGTAACTGAGGGGAAAAAGCCCCTTTTCAATTAGCTATTTCTGAAGTGGGAATTCTTACCCTACCCTGCTCTGGCAGGGGTAGAAAAATCACAATTCATTGTCTCACATGTGTCTTACTAAATGCTGACATCGTGTGTAAAAGGGGAAAATGAAAAGTTTATGAGGTCTTTGTATCTCTTAATATTCAGGTACACATTTGGGAAACATTGCTCACAATAACCCACTAAGACTAGAATCAGTGCTGCCACCTTTTGGCAAACTTGCATCTATGACTTATTACATAGCTTCTAAAGAATGGAACAATCATCAATCCACCTTCAACCCCTAATTAACTGAAGATAGATCTGGATGATATTTGCCCCAGCCCTGTGAATAAAAGCTGCCAAGGGAATCAAAAGTTCAAAGGACAGAGTACCCAAAGAACATTCTTACAAAGAACGGTCTCTTTATACATGTGTTAAGAATCTACTCTAAACATATGACCCACTTCATCTGTTAATATTGTATCTCCTTTTCCTAGCTGCCTATACAGAAGGACCTATAGCCTTGAAGTTCTCACATCCTTGTCTGGAAGACCACAATAGTTTTTGCATCAATGGTGTTTGTGTATTCCACCATGAGCTGCAGAAAGTGATCTGCAGGTAATTGCAAAGAGCTTTTCAAGTCCTAGGGATGAGAAGGTGAATTTTATGCCTCTGGTGTTTCCTGAGATACATTTCCACACTTTTCTTATCTACTAAAAGAAGACACATGATCGGAATATGCTTCATCAATCTTCTTTGTATTTGAATATCTAAGGAGTCTTTTCCTAAGCCGCCTTACCCTCCTTACTCAAAAGAATGGTTCCCAGACCATACATTTAATAACCTAGAAGCCTGTTAGAAATGCAGAATCTCATGCTCCACCCCAGAACTACTGATTCAGAATCTGCATTCTATCAACAGGCTCAGGTGATTAATATGCCCCTTACCACATTGAACATTTAAAGCATTAACACAAAATTGCCCTCTAAGAGTTAGGAACAAGTGTTTTGTTAAGTTTTTTGTTTTGTTTTGTTCATGAGTAAACTCACAATATACAGGGCTCTCTTTTGTCTTGTCAGAGGATCAGGATTCCAGTCTTGCTTCCATGACTGATTTACAATGTAACTTTAGGTCAGGAAACTTCTCTGGGTCTCAATTTCTCTACTTGTATTCCAAATTTTCACAGGGTTGTTTATAGGATGAAGTGAAATAAACTATGGCAAAACACTTGTGGACTATAAAGTTACAGAGCAGCATAAGATATTCTTTTTATGACCATTGATTTACTCAGCATACTCCTATGGAATGGTAGGCTAAGGATTTCCTAGACTAATTCATGCAACCATACTCCTTTTCTCCACCAATCAGGGAAGCTGCATTAATAAGGAGCCTTCATGAAATGATTATCATAAAATATAGAACTGCTCCATTACCTTTAACAGACTGGATTTCATTTGATATTAAATTATTTACTTTTGATTGAAATTTTTCTCATTCTTTGAAATTGGTGGTTTCGTCACACTTCCATCATCCTGAGTTTTTAAATTATACATTCTTTTCTTTTTTTAAAAGGTGTATTACTGGTTATACTGGAGAAAGGTGTGAGCACTTGACCTTAACTTCATATGCTGTGGATTCTTATGAAAAATACATTGCAATTGGGATTGGTGTTGGAATACTATTAAGTGGTTTTCTTGCTATTTTTTACTGCTACATAAGAAAGAGGTATGAAAAAGACAAAATATGAAGTTTACTCAGGCACTTGTTTATTTGACATTTATTTATTGAGGCCAGGTATAATTTTTTGATGAAAATATGGCTGTAAATCTGTCAAGTTCCTACATAATAGTTGTTTTGATGTCTTTTCTCATAAGCCCAGAGAACTGATAAAAATCTATCTTCAGTAGCAATAGATAATTCCAATTTGCAATTTCCATTCATCCTCATTTCTGTCTGCCTATATCAAAGTTATAAGTGAGTAGGACAGTAAGTTTCATGGGGTAGGGACTAAGTATGTCTTAGTCATAATTATATATTTAGTACCTAACACAGTTCCTAACACACAAATAGATTCTCAGTAAATATTTGTTGAATAAACAAACCAACAAATAACTATTAAATGAATGAAAATGTATGACAAACATGAGCTAATTTCTCCCCAGACATCGATTGGGCTATATTCAGGAAATTCTGTCCAGTGCTAAAAATCTAAGACAATAAACTTTATCTACTAATAAAAATATATTACTTATGTATTAATCCTTATTTTTGACCTGCTCACGCTAGCACTTTTCCCTCAAATCTATGTAACTAGGGAAAAGCCAAGAAATAATGTCAGATACAGTAATGAAAAAAATACAAATACACTTCCCTTGTTGTACTCAATGAACTAGGTTGTCATTTTTAAAATGACCAGTACCACCTGTTCAAAATAAGAAAATTGTGTTTTGCTTAACAATTGTAGTTTAGAGATAATCAAATCCATGTTATATCAATCATGGACTTGCCTAGGAGACCAATAAATGCAGATAGATAGATAGATAGATAGGTAGATAGATAGATAGATAGACAGACAGACAGACAGACAGACAGACAGATAGGAGGTGAGAACTTTAATACTAATAAGCCAGCTGTCTGAGATCATGTTCCCTAGAAGCAGAGCCTGAGATGGAATTTCTTGTGCAAGTGATTGGTTGAGAGAGTGCTGTAAGGTGAAATCTGTAAGGAAATAAGGAAAGCAGGTGATACAGAAGAAGTTAAGCAAAGATATGTCTTTAGCTGAATGCTAGCCTCAAGCTGTTTCCACAGGAAAACCTAGAATTTGAGTGACGTTGCAGACTTGTCCCAATGAGGCAAGGGGCTTGATTTTACTACCCTGTATCAGTCAGTCATGGGCTGCAAGATGCCCATGGTGTGGTGGTTAGCAGGAACTTGTCATGTCCCAGGAATCTCCTGGCAAGCTGCTTCGTTGGCCAAGGGCAGGTCTCTGGAGAAGGATGCTGCTGTGAGCCTGTAAACACCCACCTGTAAAGGGGACCTGGGTGGGGCTTCAAGAGCAACTGCTGTGCCAGGGCATTTGCATAGTCAACATAGTCCACAATAGTCTGTGGAAACAGGAGTCAAATTCATAAGGAAACTAATGCTCTCTTTTAGGTATCTGAAATTGAAATCACCTTATCATGTCTGTTCAGGACGGACACCATTGTGAGAATTTTCATGGAAACATTTGTGAAATTTGGTGGACACAAAATTGAAATCTTCGGACAAAACAACACAACTTCCCAAGCTGACTGACTTGAAGAAAATGGAAGTTGGGATCATGATGAAATAAGAGGATAAAATTCAACGTTGGTCTTTACATTTTGCAGTCTTTAGAGTACCAGGGGAGTCAAGTGAACAAGCTACAGGGACAGAAGTCAAGTTCACAGTACTACTCTGGGTTTGCTGTTGTTGAGTGGTTATTGTTCTCGTTACAGATAGATTAAGTTTCATGCTTCTAACCACGTCAGATATGAATTTTCATGGGAATAATTATCAACCTTGCAAGAAACCAAAGCAGTGCCAAGCTTGAGTTCCTCATGAGCTTGCTAACAGCATTTTGGACCATCTAGACAGGGCCTCTCTAAGACTATTCACTCTGTGGACCTATTCCCAAATACGCTGCTTTCATGGGGTCTAAAAGAATATGAGGTCAACTTTTACCATGAGATCAGTGTTATGGCAGTTCCAGTGAACCAAACGTGCCGAAGTCTAAGCCAGAGAGAAGAAAATTGACTCTCCAGGGCAAACAGAAATTATACCCATCACTGTACAGCCTTTATCTGTGAAATATGGAATAGAGTTTCTGAGGACTGAGACCTAACTGGATATCAAGCCCATAGTAGGTAAAACATTTCTGTCTCTGAATGTATTATAAAACTTTGGGGTGGACTCATCCCCTTAATTCTTTTGTTCATCATCTCTTCCTGTTGACAGTGGAATTACCTGGTGACCATCCATTTGCACCAAAATTCTAGAATTTTCCTAATGAATAAAAGTCTACAACTGGCCCTGAAATAGAAACTGAAGAATTGAATGTAGGGATTTTTTTTTTCCACCAGTTAACAGCATATGGAAACTTTCTTTACCATTTTTAAATACTTCATATCAGCTTTTGCACATGGAGAAAATAGAGCAATGGAAGAAATAACTAGTTGGGAATCAGGATCCTTCTCTAATCACATTTCTGCCTTATAATCTGTATATGTTCCTTAATTTCTATGGGCTTTGGTTTATTTTCTACAAGGCCCTCCTTGCTCAAAATTTGAAAGTGCGAGAAGAGAGAAATTTTTCCATAATTGCCCTAAAGGTGAGATTATCCTCAACACCCCCACCCCCATGCCCTCCTCTAACCCCAGACACACCACTGTATATCATCTTTAATGTTTGGTTTGTAAAATACTAATTTAAGAATCTATTTTGAAAGGCAGTAAAATATGAAATTAATAACAACATTTACAATTTCCTTGTTAGATTCAGTCTAATACCAGGACTCTTCCCCCCCCACCCCCCACTGTGATGTAGATAAGTAAAACAATTTTGATCATGAGATTGGTTTAAAGATTGAATAATCTTACAATGGCAGTTTTGTAATTCTTACAAAATCATAGTCTGGGAAGGAGCCTTTCATTTATAATAAACTATGATCTTTCTTTCACTGCTGAATCAAAACTATACTTCTGCTTTCCTGTTAGTAGAAGGCATTTCACTTGCCTTGTTTTCTTCAGAAGGATTTTAATGCAGATGCATTGCACGTCAGCACTTTCCTCATGTCTTTGCGCTGTGTGCAAAGGTTACATCATACCAAGGAGTGGGGAGGGGAAGGTTCCTCCCAGTGACTCCAGCGACCACACCTAGAAAGCTATGTTCTCCCTGAGCATTTCAAAAAGATGTAAAAAAAAAAAAAAAAAAAAAAAGTTGAGAGTCCAGGAGGAAACAATAAAGCTTAATTAAAGCAATGGAAGTACTGTGTATCCAGATGAAAGGAAAAAGGAGCTAAGTGCTACAGTCTGGAGAAGTACTAATGTAAAGGGGGGAAGATGCTGTCTGTAAATATATGTAAATTATAAACATAATATAATTGAAATCAGAACAACATCAGAGAGAGATTAAAATTCCCAGATTGCCAAACCAAAAAGTAAATACAAGCAAAAACTAATAGAGATTCAATTATTTTTCACCTGTGGCACAGTATGAATTACAACTATACAAGCCACACAGTGAAACTGTACATGAACTCACGAGAAGCCATCTTTCTACAGTCTGCAATGCAAAGTTATCTTGTGATTCTATAACTCCTAGACCAAATTTTGCAGGAAGGAATCCCTGGCATTCCTATGGAAGCTAAAGTTACAATATTTGTGTACATAAGCAGGACTTAGTGGGAAAAATGCATAAATACAAGACGGACTGCAAAATTTTTTATCTTCTATTTTTTTTAATATATATATACGATAAGACCATGAAAACACCTACCAGTGAAAAGCTTGCCTCAGAACTAGATGTTCAGCTTTGCATTGGTGGTTAACTAGGTGGGGCAGATCAATAATGAGAAATGATGATGTCTTTATGGCATCCTTGACTAAACCACATCAGTGGAGGGCTTCATCAGCTTCCTTCATTCTCCATTGTGTCACTTCCCTTTATCTATCCCTCATTTCTTTGCGACGCTTTCTATTGTGGCTGTGGAACACATTTTCAGGTCATTAATATTCATGGATGCCCCATTATTTAGAATTTTAGAGTATGATGGCTCCAACACTCTAATCTCAGACATTGCTAAGCCAGCATATTTACAAAAAGGGAACTATAATTGCTGGTCATTGTCTCTTTTTTCCCCAGATTAGCTTTTTGTATATTTTCATAACGTTTGAAGAGGGTGGCATTATAACATAGTTCATCTTTTGATGTTTCCTGGTACAATACAAACCTAATCCTTTAATTTTGAAATGTCTGCTTTGGTGACATCAAGGTTTCCATTTATTGTATTTAATATAATTTTTTTCTAAAGAAAATAACAAGGCAAACATCAGCAATTTAAATTCTAGATGTTGAACATAAGGACGTTTCTTCTCTGCAGAAAGGCCCTGAGCAAACAATCTAAATTCTCAGGGTGACAAAACGCAACACATTCTCTGCAGTGTGATATAAATATTGCTGTCCTACAACCCACACTCATGGGATGGGTTACCAGAATCTCTCTATTGCAAAATACCACTCTTTTTGGCTTACATCACAGCTGCATGACATCATGATGCTAACATCTGCCAAGATGAACTGGAAGTGTCGAAATTTAGTTTGTCAGACTCTGTCACTGCTAATCTGGGTGAGTCCACATTTCTGCCTAAACCTTTGGTGTAGCCCTATTCAATAGCACATATAGAAGTGTATCTTCCAAATTCAGCTCCCAATTTCTGTTATCATTCAATCAGTGCACAGCTAGGAGTAGAAGATTGCAATAGTTAATTTCCTAAGAAATCAAAGGCTAGGCCCCCTGAGAAAATCCACCTGAATAAATGTGTCCAGTCATTATATTTCACTCCTTTGCCAAGACTGAATGTGATTCATGTTTCAGACTGGGCAAAAACCACAGCTTCCAAAGAAAATCTCATAAAGATTAGGAATGTGATTATACGGAGACTTGAATTTTTTAGTCAGATCTCATCTATATACCTTATGGCCTTCTTTGTAATTTTTATGTCTTAGATGTTATTGAAGCATAAGTCATTTAGATTGAAATTTAGTTAAGACTACAGTCAAGCTGTTACCAAACTAGCAGTGTTTTAGACCTTTAAGAGGATTTTAATTAGGCCTCAGTTCTCCCTGGGGGGGAAAAAGGCATCTCTAGCTCTTTAAAATTGCACAAAAATATTGATTCAATATTAAGTCCATTCACAAATCAAGTTGAAGCAAAATTGTAATATAGCTACCATTTATGAATACTCACAATGTTTAAAGAACATTATTTTCACTTTTTAAATTAATAAACTAAACCCATGTTTAGTTGAGGTTTACAGAAGGCTAGTTCGAAGTCACTAGCCTTTATGTGGCACATCCTGGACATGAAACACCAAGTAGATCTGATGCCAAAGTCTGTCATCTTAGCTCTCTGTGATATCACTTCCCAATATTTTATGGAAAATGTTAGTGTTGGGGGCTGATTTCCTTATTAACTTAGACATATACCCAAAAATGATTAGTATGCAAATGCAGAAAAAAGATTCTTTTCTTTAAAATATATAAGATGATAACCTTTGTAATCGATCAACCACAAAATAATTCCTGGTGTCATCTGCAGATTATTAAGACATGCACAAGTATACTTAGGGTGGGGCTGGAACTAAGGCTGGAACTGAGGAGGTCACTAGGGAGGACTCTACCCCAGCCTGTAAAGAGTTCCCTGGCAATGATTTTACCCCAACTGGGTCAAAACTAGCTCAGTTTGGTGATGGGATGAGAAGTGAGCCATCCAAGTGGTTTTCATATCTACAGAAAAATCTCATCAACTCCCATCCCACTACCCCTGGCCCCACATACACTTCAGAGAAAAACAGCATATACGGATGGTCCAGGTTGGGGTCCAAATGGGAAGCAACATAAAAAAAATCAACCCAAAAAATTGCAATGGATTGAGACTCAGGTGATCTGTATTCTCATCCAGCTGCAATCCCGAATTAGTTAACATTTCTGGGGCCCTTTGGCCACCATATTCTTGTCTGTTAAATGACATTAGACTCCAAGGATGACCTCCACATTCCCTTCCTTGTTGAATGCTGGATGTCAAAAACCAACAGACTGTAGGGCAGATCCAGCCCACAGACATTTTCTTTAGCATTCATGGTGTTTGTTTTTAATCAAGCCCTTATTTAGAAATCAAGATGTTTTATAAGAATCTACCTTTCTAGCTTCTTTTTGAAACAGAGAAGATATAAAACACCAGCCCTATATTCTCACAGAGCTTTGGTTGGAAGGAGTGTGTCCTCAACACCCAACCTGTTTCCGTCACTTATGTTACCAGCTCAAAGTTTGCAACCTTGTTTGGATTAATTTGAAGATCCTTCCTTTTTTAATTCCTCAGCGTCAAGACACCTGTTGGGGGCCCTGTTGTACTGCAAACCTCCAGTGTCATAATGGACTTGCAGCTCAAACAGTTGCCCAGGAATGCTCTCACTAGAAGAACCCATACACACCTGAGAGCTGGCAAGGGCAGCATCTGATGACTCAGAAACTGCCCTGCCCAACCCCTAGGTCACTCTGCTACAATCCTTGCCAGATCTGTCTTCTCAGTACACAACCCTGTGGATGTTACCTCCCTACTCAAAAACTGACACTGACTCCCATCGTCCACCTGGTGGTGAGGAGCTCCTCAGGGAGGCTCAGGTGGTCTCCCTTCCATCTATCCTCCCAATGGTCCCTACACATACCATCAGCTGCCGCCAACAGCCCCTCTCTGCTCTCTGAACAGGCATGAAAATTCCCATGTGTGTGTTAGGGCCTCTACGAATCCCTCTGTATCTATTACCATTCCTCATCTCCATCTGGCAAAAGCCTACATAATATTTTTTCAAATGCTGCCTCCTCCTTGAAGAATTTCGTTATAATGTCATATCTCCCTTCTTTTAACTCCTTTGGCATCTTTTTCATTTTTATTTTTTGTACCTCTCAAATGGCACTTACATTCTGCCTTGTATTATAATTATTGATGCTCTTGGCTGAGTGTTAAGAATAATAATAGACTTTATTCATTAAGCTCATAAGGTAGACTGGGCACCGAGCTGAGTAATTTTTATGCAGCATCTCTCTCAATGCTCAAGGCCAGCCAGGATGAACGTTTTATTGAAGGCTCTGAGAATAGTGGTTAAGAAGACAGTTTGGGGAGTTTAACAGACTGAGGTTTAAATCCAGTTCTACCGTTATTAGCTGTGCTTCCATGATCGAGTTTCTTGAATTTTCTAAGCCTAAGTGTTGTTATTTATAGAAAGGGGATAATAGTTATACAGAGTGTTTTGAGGTAAGCGCTCAAAGAATGATAACTATTTTATTATTATCATCCCCCATTTTTCAGATGAGAAACTGAAATTCAGAGTTTAAATAACTTGTTCAATAAGCCCATTGTAAATAGAGGAACCCGAATTTGACCACAAGGCTGTTGAGTTCTAAGGCCCAAGCTGTTAATTAGTGAGGGGTAGGTGAGTACTATGAGAGCTACTTCCTCTGAATGTAAGACCTGCTGGGCCTATGACTGATGCTTGGCCAATGTTATCTGAAGCAGGACCTGGATTCTCAGAGAGTTGGGTTTCGCATCCCAGTTCCACTATTTATTAGCTCTCTGACTGTGAACAAATTCCTTCAGCCCTGTCAATCTCAGTTTCCTCAGTTATAAAATGGGGCTAACAATTAAACCTAATCCATAGGTTCACTTAGTATTATGCTAAATTAGAGAGATAATGTATATAAATGTCTAAAATACAGTATTCATGAAATATTACTTTTAATTATTAAAAATTTGAAATTTCTGTTGAAATTCTCATTGGCATTCAATACAGTTTTGTAACATGAGATGTGTGTTTCTAAAACCATCAAACTGCAAAACTGCTCAATAAAAAATCACAGGGCATATGGGAAAACTGGAGTTAGGGGCAGAATACTTATCAGTGATACATTAAAAATAAGAACCTAATAAAAATGGTAGCACAATTTTACATATTTTAAATGGTTAAGAAATCCATAAATATTACAGTAAATATGACACTTTAAGACCTTAAGTGTGCTTGTGGAAGTGGGCGTCAGAAAGATTGTAGTTTGTAGCTATTTTGAAGTGATGGAGGAAGGATAAGGGTATAGTGGGTTGAGTAGTGTAACCCCAAAATCCAGGGCCACCCAGAACCTCACAAAGTGACCATATTTGAAAATAGGGCCTTTGCAGATGTCCTTAAGGGAAAGGTAGAGTTGAGATCACACTAGGTAGGATGGGTCCTAAATCCAACAAGAATGTCCTTATAAGAACCAGAAAAGGACAAAGAGACACAGAGAGGAAGGCAATGTGAAGATTGAGGTAGAAATTGAAGTAATGTGTTTACAAGCTAAGGAACACAAGGATTGCCAGCGACTGCCAGAATCTAGGAAGCAGCATGGGGTGCTTTTTCCCTCAGAGCCTCCAGAAGGAACCTAACCTAGCCAACGCCTTGATTTTGAATTTCTGGACTCCAGAACCATGTGAGAATAAATGTCTGTTATCTTAAGCCACCAAGTTTGTGGTAATTTGTTATGGCAGCCCTAAGAAACCAATACAGAGGGTTTTTATCTGAAATTGGACAGAAAGTTGTAACAGCAGGTGTTGATGGGTATAGCTCATATACACATGAGTTAAGGTAGTTGGTAGATAGTTGAGATGTGTGTGTGCGTGTTGGGTTGTGTTGTGCTCTGTTGTGTATGTTCCTATGTGGCTTGGCTCAGCTAGGCACAGTTTTCTGCATTCATCAAGTGTTTTTTCTCAGACAAAATCACGTGTAAGCAAAAGCAAAATTCCTGTTATGCTCATATTTTTCCTTTATGTTGGAGTAAATTCACATTTTCAAAACAAGCATTACTACAGAACTAATTGTATCCTGAAATTATCACAACCCTTATCTCTCAACCTAAACCTTAATTATAATTATTAAGCATTTGAAATGTTCTGGTTTTATTAGGCACAGCCCTGAGGTGTTTTTTCTTCTTCTTCTTCTTCTTCTTCTTTTTTCTTTATTAGAGAAGTTGTGGGTTTACAGAACAATCATGCATAAAATACAGGATTCCCATACACCACCCCACCACCACCTTACATTGGTGTGCAATATTTGTTACAAATGATAATAGCATGTTTTTATAATTATACTAGAAAGACTTTTATTGGAACACATTGGGGGGAGAATTTTCTTTTTCAGATAGCATTGCTACGTTAGCAGAATGAAATCTTAGATTTACTAGATTTACTAAGGGCCATCAATGCCACCACAAAACAAGAGCCTGTCTGAGAATAAAGCCACATAGAGATAAGCAGTGAGGAGAGTGGAAGAGAATCAAATTCCTGATGACATTGTTTGAGGCCCTGATTCATTCAAGCCATGTTTACTTTCTCAGCCCTATCTTTGGATTTTTCTAAATAAATAAGCCAATACATTCCACTGTTAGCTTAACATTGATCATCTTCCTAGACTATCAAATTAACTCAAAGATTAGAGTAGAAAGTTCTGAATATTTTGCTCCCTTAGAGGTTTTTTAAGATATATGGACACACTCACTTATCCATAAAGACTCAATTTGTATTTGCTTTATGATAACTCAAAGACTAAAAAATTTGTTCATGCAACGAGTGACAGAAAAATAGGCTTTTTTTTTTTTTTTTTTTTTTTTTTATGTGAGGATCTGGATAGTAGCACGAAAGTCAATAATCCACACAGCTATCCTGGAAAATATACTTTTCTAGATGTGTCCATGTGTCTACACAGGTAGATTTTTTAAAAATTAGTTTGTTGCTTTACAAATTAATGTATTAGTTTCATTATCTGTCAGATTTGTGCAATACCAATTGTTTTTCTTATTAAATACACAGCAAAACTGAGTTCTACTGTTCTGTAATACGTTCCCAGATAACACAAATGAACTAAAAATATGTTTTTAAAAACACCATTCTACATTTACTTAAAATAAGAAATTTAATGTGTATGTTTATAGAGAAAATATTCATGATGAGAAAAATTCATAAAAACCTGAAATCATGAGTTATGTTGAAAAAGAGGAATTGCCTATTTTGTTCTCCGGAGTAAACCTGAAAAGGAAGCCAATGACAGCAAGCTCTAGATCACAACTAATGAACCACTAGTGCAAAGCAGCAGATCTACAAATTTTAAGAATTACTTAGATGCTTAATTAATGATCAGTTTCATTGTTGTGGAGTTGCAAATGATCTCAAATCATGGTGTTCTTTGGTAAGAAAATCCAGAAAAATAAATGCATATAATTATGAGTCTTGCTGTGTATTTTAAAACTGAATACACATTTGAAGGATAATCATCAGATTATTTTGACATTTCAAAGAGAGAAGTCTTAATAAAGGAAGGTGGAGAACCTAATCAGAAGGCCAAATTTAAAATTGCTTCCTTCAAAAGTCAATTTCAGAATTGCCTTGGATGGTAAATCAGATATAAATGGAGATTATTTTATGAAACATTACTTCGTGTACAAAACCACAAGCTGAAACCAAGCTGAACTAGGTACTTTTCTAAAACAAACAATTTTAATATTAAACAAACAATTGAAAAATTGAGTTTGACTAAATTTTGTTAAAAATTGTCTGGAAGAAAAGAATTTAATTTTTGCCTATCATGATGCTATTAAATTTGCCTTACTTATAAGGATGACATCTGGGATGACAAAAATTTGTAAACTGCTTGATGGTAAAATCACTGAAGACATTTTTAGAAGACAGATGAGTTTTTGTTATCTTTGGTATTGATTGGAAAAACAGGGCAATGTTTACACATAAAGGTCAAATTTATGATGCAAAAATTTATGATGGGATAGCCTACATCAAAGAAATTACACGCTGCAATTGGACTAATATTCATTCTAAACTCCTTACCTCAGAATTTGCCTTATCATTTTCTCATTGTGTCTCATGGGTTGGTATAAATGTTAAATTTACTAAAACAAACAAAAGAAAAATTACACTGGTTTGAATTTTTGTTTTAGACAAATTTGTAACAAAATATGAAGTAACAAAATAAGACTTTAAAAACTTGCTGTACTCATATGCTGATTTAGAAATGCATAGGTGCTTATTAATCTTCAAACCCAAAATTGAATAATTATTTCTCTATGTGAAAAAAATTAAAAACAATAACATCACAAGAGAGAATTTTTTAAAACACTCAAAAGTGAAAATGAATCCATGGATTATCTTAATAACAGGGTTAAAAATCTGGCTTATTTAACAGGTACTATTTTTTAAACTGAATGCCCAGTCAACTAACTGTAAATGCTTTAATGAATAACAAATTTGATTGTGTGTTGTTTGTTATTCATGTATAACATGTAAAATGAATAACTGAAAAAGTTTTTCATTTTATGGGTTATTTCTGTAAGTGATATTCTAGTAATCAGATAACTAGAATGATAAATTCTAATGATTGGTGTATCTCTTACCTAATCCATGAGAATGGTAAACAATTTCCATTGGATACATTAATTAGGGTTGCTTAATTATCAAACTTTCTTATGAGTCCTCTTTAAATTCATTTGTATTGCAATTTCTTTTGTGGTGTCATTTCTCCTTGAGAAACCATTCAAGCTCTTGGTATTTTCCTAATTGAATCTTACAGATCTGGTTTATGAATATTTTGAATTTCATTTGCCTTTGCTATGCGTAGCTTAGATTAAATTATTTGCTGAGTTGTGAATATCAACTGTTCTTCTAGAAATGGACATGACCTGGAAATATTCAAGGGAATGGTCAACTTCCACAAAAATTTGTGTACTCTGGATACCTGCCTTGGTGTATTACCTGTCATGATCTTTAATGTAGCTTCAATATCAATGATTTTCAAAATTAGGGTGCAGAGGAATCACATAGAAGGTGTATTTGTTAAAATGCAGAAAGACCATAAGAATTAGAATTCCAGGAGGCATCACCTAGGAATTTATATTTTCAATAAGACTACATACTCCCCACCCCTGATTAGTCATAGATCTTTGACGGCAGAGATGAAAAGCAAGCTATACAATCGTTTTCTTCAAAAGGAGAATATTTCTCCTGTTACTTTATGTTTTCAAAAGATGGAAAAATATAAAAAGCACAGTACCAAGGACTTTCAAACAGATTGCTTAAAAAATCTCTTATTCAAAGTAAATGGTTAAAGTAAATGGCTAGAAATGTTGATGTAAAATTTGTTGATGTAAAAGTTTGGCTCTTAAACTTATGTGATTACATTTGTTCTAGCTTGTTGAGCAGCAGCATGAATAAAACCGGAAGCATAAACCTCATTGCAGCTAGAATTACGTGTCATGGCTTTTCCTATGTGTCATCCGTGTGGTTTTTTCATATGCCAATTCCTGTTAATGTGGGACCATCAGACAAAATAAAAATGTAATTAGAGTCACTCTCACCAGATTAAATGAAAAAAAAAAAAAAACAAAAAGTTACTTTTCAGTATAGGTCTGAAAGTGTTCTGAAATGTTAATTGATGCCGAATTCTATTATGCTGGCACTGGTAAAGTTCTATATTTTCTTTTGTTTTGAATTATAACCTTTATATCACATTCATTTTGGTAAATTGCCTTGCACTGCCTATGTAAAGATGTGATCCAAGATCCAAGTAGCAGATTTTCAAAAGTAAAGATGATATTGAAATACCAGTTTTATTGAAAACTTTGATGTACATGTGAGACAGCTTGAATTTCAACAATATTATGTCAGTGAGAGTGTTAATTTATCACTAATACAACTTTGTCACAACAAAACTATGAATTCTAGATGTGCAATATTTCTCACTTAACACAGCAGTTGAATCTCATGCTATCATTGGGGTTCAAAACCTAACTTTGTACAGTTCTTTTTCTATGATCTCTGGCATTATCAGAGTTATATAATTTCTCTGCTTTCATTTTAATTTGGAAAATGATTTCAGTGTCATAAATTGCTACTGCATGACGAATTCAAAAGAAAGAAAGGGTCAAAAGCAGAGTGTTCTCAGAGCCATGTAACAGAAGTTGAAGCCATAATGGAGAAAGGGGGTAATGGGTGCCTTAGGGCCTAGAATGTTAGCATCTCATGAGAAGATGTGTAGAATCCTGAGCTAGGAAAGCTCTGCTCTATTCATGAACAGGGATCATAAAATCTCCACCAGACAGCCGAGGTCTCAGTAGAAGGCAAAATACTCATCCCAGACTCTGGGTAGAAACAGAATCAACTTTAAATGATCAGAGCTTGAAGATATACAAAGAATAGGTACAGGAGCCTGAAATCCCATTATTCATTTGGTATGAGTATCCTAAACTGAGAAATCTAATGTAAACAAAAGAGAGGAGGATTAAGAACCAGTGTCCCTCATTGCACTTAAACAGTGTCCAATATTAAATGACCCATAGGGAAGTCTCATAACCAAAGGTGTGTGATGGCCTTCCAGACAAAATATTTCCCACTGAAGATGAATTCATGAACAAAAATCTAAAACATATGAAAATTTCAGAGACAGGAAAGTCCATAGACCCAAGAAATGTGAAATTCACACCTAAATAGAGGAAAGCATGACCTAAAAGGCCCTTAAAATATGTAGTTTAAAATGTTCAAAGAGATAAAGGAAGGAATCAATCAATAAAAAATAAGAGCAGGAAATTGAAAAACAGTCATGTATAAATACAAGAATTAAAAACAGTTTTGGGGGTAAATAAAAAAACCAAAAAAATGAAAAGGAGTTCTCTGTTGATTGATTAAACACTAGATTAAGCACAGCTGAAGAGAGAAGTATGCAAGGATTGAAAACTTCCAAAATAAGCTCAATATGAGCTCCACAAAGAATAGTTCAAAGGAAATATTCAAGAGCAAATGGCAAAAGAGCTAAGGACAAAATTATTTTTCAGAATTGATATAAGACATGGATTTTCAAATTAAAGATATATAACTAGTCTTGAGAAGAACAAAAAAAACAAAAACAAGTCACACTCAAAAGAATTATGGTGAAACTGCAAAACATAAAGATTTGTTTTTAAATCTTCAAATAAATGTGAAAAAAAATATATTTGCCTAAAAGACGTCAATTAAAATAGCAGCAGATTTCTCATCGTGAAAATAGATGTCATAATACAAGGGAATAAAATATTTAAAATATTTAGAGAAAATTACCATTAACATAGGATTCTTAGTTAATAGTAAGAAAAAAGTAAAGACTTTCAGTGAGAAAGGAACTTGATGGTTTCTAACAAATGAACTCAAATCACATCTACAACTAAGGTTATAAAAATTCAATGAAATCCTGAATAACAGGTTGATTTAAACATTTTTCTTCTAGTTTACAACTTTAAACCATTCTCTAGCACAAATATTTTAACAAATACAGTTTTCTAAAACAAACGTTTTTGGTCTCAAGTTTATAAGTCAATCAAACTTTGGGAATTTATTTGTCCTTAGTAAACAGATTTTACTCAACTTTATGATAAGATAAAGAATAAATAATAAATTTAATGTGATTTTATAGCAACTCACCAGTTACATTTGCTAACCTTTCCTGTTATCTATACAGAGATCTATGGTTTAATCAGTGCTTTACTTTTTCAAGGATTAGTGCTAATTGTTTCCTGATTCTTTTCAAGGTTTCTTATTGGACCCATAATCAAGGCTTATAACCTATGGCTGTACTTTTCAGCAAAGGCTAAATTAAAGAATATAGGGCTTATAATTATCTGGTCCTCCTCCTTCCTTCTTTTCACCCCCTTCAACATTGTCAGCTCCCTATGGTCAATGGGAGTTTTAGGCCCCTCTATCCTCCATGGCTCTTCAGGGCTCTGGGACCCCAGAAAGCAACCGCCTTATGCTAAAAAAATATTAACTGGAAACAGATTGGATCTTTTATCCACTCAGATAGACCTTGGATACATGAGTTAGCTGCTTGGTCACTCCTCGGTCCCTGGCCCAAAATTTAGTCTGCAGCCTCCATAAGATTAAACATCAGGGCAAAGAAAATCTTTAAAGTCACCTCCACAAAAACTGGTAGAGAAGATTTAGCCCTCATATTAAACAAGTAACCTCAACTCGTCCCATCAGCCAGAAACACAATATTGGTGAAAATGTAAGAGTGGGGCAAGGACAGAGCACCAGCATTTTATATAAACTAGCGAGTTTTATATTTTTGTATGTATGCTATATTTGTATAATATTTTCCGACTTGGTATTACCAAATTAACTTATAAATCCTTAAAGGGGCTCTATTCTAACTGGCTTAGAGATAAAGAAGAACTTACATAATTAAATATTCCTTAAATCCCAGAAATTAAAAACTGAACTTATAATAGCTCCAATATTAAAAAAGTATTCATATAAAAACTAGCTCATATGTTTTTAAAATGCAAGTTCACAAAATTTACATAAATCTTTTTTTTTTTTTTTTGGCTGAATAAAGCATGAATTTTTCTTAATTTTCAAAATTAAAAAAGGTAGTGTTTTCACAGTTCACTAAGTGATTTTTTTTTGCTTACATAAATGTTATTATTTTTTCATATATATTACATAAATCTTTGACAAACAGGAATCGTTTAATATTTTTAGTTTAATAAAAACAGCTATGTCTTCTGAGTTATCAATGTTAAGTACAACATAAGCATACATTGTTATTCCAATTAATATGCCCTAAATGATGTCTTCATGATCTCAAATTATCTGAGGGTTCCTCTGGAAAATTACAAAGGATTTGTTTTTTCACCTTGTAGAAAGAAAGATGCTGGAAAAAAATTATGTGTATTTGCTATATTATGAGTTGCATGGGAAGTGTGGTCAAATTAAAAGAGATGCTTAACCTTCCACTGGTTAAATATGCATGGGAAAATGTTATTAATATAAATAGTCCAGATAATATATAAGTTCCTAGAGATTTGTCAATATCTTCTCTGTCCATATGTCCTGAAAATGCTCTGCTTGATATTAGACAACAACATAGTGTTATTGGTCATAATTTCAGTTACATGGGACAAAAATAACAAATTTCCTTGTCAGTTACATTCTTTTTACAATCAACTCTCACTAGATATTTCAATTTTGTAAAACAGTAATAAGTTAACCATGGCCATTTTAAGTCTTTTGCCATCACTGGTAGTTCTTTGTTTTACTATGATGCTTCCCTGAAAATGCTCCCAGCTGGCTACAGGTCAGAGCTACATCTTCAGATACATAGGAAGGACTATGTCAGTTACACTGGGGCACGGGTTTCTAATAAAATTGTTTAAATAATCTGGACTCAGTCAAGATTTTCAGAACTCTATTAGAGAAGCTGATGGATTCATGAGACCCAAGATCAAGTGGAACAAGGATTAAATATACTTAGGAAAGAATGAAGTGATACAGGATGATTATGGATTTTGTTTGCAATATTGCTGATGATTTAATGTTCACTTTTCTGGATATAAGAAACCCCTTTCTAATTTCTCTTAAGCTGTCTACAATTCATATAACATTTATCTCTTTCTTCCTGCCTGATCCCTCCAGAATTCATAAGCTCTTATTGAGTATTCTGATTTTAAATAAAATTATTTGCATAGGTTCAATAAGATTCTGACTTCCTTGTTAGCAGGGCATAATTGGAGGCATTGGTTATATAACAAAAGCTTTGACTGGAATGGCATATTTTAGAATGATGCTGATTTAATCAAATATAACCATACACTTTTAAGGTTGCTTTATGGAACCAGTACTTTAAAAAGTCCTCTTGCAAAACCTCTGGCTTACAGAGTTCCCAGCCTTACAAGTGAGTAAGAAGGTCACTTTCTGGCAGGCCCAGGAACCAGATGATATTCAGAGATCTTGAGAAAAGAGGAATTAACCCAAAATTATAAGTACTGCAGGAGAAATCTGGTAGAGAGTTCTTGGCTTGGCTTCCTACAATGAAGAGGCTTTTAAAAGTCCAATCTGAGATTCCTTATAAAAATCTCCCAGCAAAGCAAACTTATACCATTTTTGCTGTACCTATGTATCCAGGCCAAATTTAATAAAACCAGCCTTATTTTATGATTAAGAACAATCTTTCTTTGGGATTATTTTAGATCAAAAAGAAAGTGACTATAGAGAAATATTTTATGTTTCAATAGAAAATGATTGCACATTCTGGTGGGTTATCAGATTTTGGTCCCGTTTATTGTCTTTGAGCTATTTTGCACCTCTTTTGTAAACTGCAGGTAATTGAAGGTTTAGTTACCTATAAATTGGACTGGGTCCTGTCTTCTTGTACATATTGTGAATCCTTCCCTATTTTTCAATTCTTATAGTTTCCTTCAATAGTTGGCTACAATTCTCCAGACTAACCTTGCCAATTTTCATTCCACCCTCATGACTTGATATCACTGTGAACTAAAACCTGAATGCCAAGATCCTTACTGGGACTCTAGGTTGTCTTGTAGCTGGCTTTATCCACCAGGATCTAAAGTAGTTCTGCGAGTTAAAAGCCCAACTAGAGAACATCACCAAGAGCATCAGCATCCTGTCTTCAGGAAATTCAATGAGCAATGCCATATAACTAGAAAATTTTACCCCAAAATAACTGACACCATCCCTAAAGAGATGGTTCAACTGATTTTGCAGGAGCAATGCCAACAACAGTCTTCAGGAGACATCTTCAACCTTACTTCACCCCTATGATCCCTCTGAATTTTCAGAGATGAATGTTAATCATCGTGAACAAAAGAGGAGACTGACAATGTCTAACTTTGCCTAAGCCCTATGTTTCTGAACAACAGCTAAATTTAAGTACACTCCCCACACACACAAACACTCTTTGTATTCTGGAAAATGACTTATTGCAAAGAACCTCCCTTTTCAGTGTGACTTAGATAAGACTCACTGAAACCCCTTGTTTCTCTATGATAAAGCCCGACACAGATCCTCCAAATTCCCGTTCATTGTATTAAAAATGATTAGCTGAACTGTTTGTCCCCACTGATCAATCAGAAGAAAATGCTTGTTAACCAAACTTTGGTTAAACTGCCCTCCTTCCTCTAGATCCCTGAACTTTAAAGGCATCTCTCAGAAAATAGGCTGCTTCAGCATAAATTATTCTCAGATCTACTCTCTGATGATGCCAAACTTTCATCCAACTTCCCTATACTCAGTTCCTTCTTCTCTATAAAAGAAAAATCCTTTATACCTAACTGGAGATTTCTGCACACATTATGGGCAGAAGGTTGTCCCTAACGCAATAGACTCTCCCCCTTGCAATAATCCTTTTGAATATAGTCTCTCCTTACCAAGTCTGGATTTGTTTTATCATTGACAATAGGTGGCCTCCTTCTTTTTATGAGTGTGAAATGTCAAAAAACTTTAAGATTTTCTCCTACAATATTTATTTTGATTTTGTGTATATCTATTTTGCTTTCTTTTCTCAATTCTGTTCCCTATGTCTCCTATCTTTTTTTATTTCTTATTTTTTTTATTTTTAGGATTTTTAAGAGGTACTGAGGATTGTACTTGGGACCTCATACATGGGAAGCAGACCCTCAACCACTTGAGCTACATCCTTTTCCCATTGTCTTGTTTTGCTATTCCTAAAATGTCCTCATTTCCACACAATTTTGCTTTTCTTTGATTGGGGGGGGGGAGCTCTGACTGCTTTTGCTGCCAGTCCTGTTGTCTCATTACAAAGCCCCGAAGTTTTATGTTATCTTTGAGAACTTTGATTATTACTCTAAGCCTTTAAAACTTTAGACTTACTCAAATTGCAAGTTTATAGTGATATGTTAAATTATGATTTTTTAATCTGTTCATTGGAAACATTTTTCTTATGTGTTCTAAAACTTCCCTTTCTTTTCCCCCCTTCTTTCCTTCTTTTATGTAGTCATAACTTACAAGATTATTTTCACTAATATACTCAATTATGAGTATGACAAAATATGTCTAATGCAAATATAGTTATAACAGCACTGCATATAGTATTCAGTATGGAAAGCAATAAATCTTGGAGGTCAAAGGTGACGCTAAGGTTCTGTATTACTGGATTTAAACCCTGGTTCCCTGTGCCTTAGTTTTTCCTCTTCTATAAAATAATAACACATAAAAAAGAAATAATAGTCACACCTTCCTCATATTGTTTGGAAAGATCAAATCATTGTCCTTTCGAGTTCAAATGATACTGTTTTTATATTGATACTCTAAAATTATTCTCACTTAAACCAGAGGACAAAATATAATTATATTAACCAGTAGGGATGTTTTTCAAAAATGAAAAAATAATGGTTTTGTGAATGTACATAGTTGTTTGTTTTACAAAGAATTGTTATATTCTAATGCCAGTAATACAATCATATAGTCTATGACAAAAGTTTAAGTGAATAAATAATATTATGAGGTTTGCAGCAAATATTAGTTGACTTGTAACTTAAAGATAACTCAAAATTCATATATTACTGAATCTTTCAGATTGTCTACAATGTTGTTATTGTTTGTGTTAGTTATAACTTTAGGTCAATAAAAATATGTGTTTTCAAGAGTTCTTTACTCAGGATTTTATTTAATCTTATTTAATACCTTAGCTATGTCCTTGAACAAAATGACTTCAAATAGCAATAGTTTCAAAAGTGTTTTAATGTTCATGCTTTCTGAAAAAAAAAATTCTAAGGAAAAAACAAAGATCAGGCTTATAGAGCTTATCTTATAGCATTTACAATATAAAACTGCCATCAATTCAGGAACCAGAATGAAGGCAGATATACTTTTTTGAATAAACAAAAACTGGAGTAATTTAAATTATTCCTTTTTGCCTCTCATGCTTTGGCTATATAGTACAATATAAGCTGTTAAAAGTAAACTTAGTTCCTATATTGTACCAGATGGCATTTTATGTAAAGTAAATACACTAATAGCTTTTTCATTATTTATCCCCCTCCAATAAAGAAGTCCAAACATTCAAAAAATATTATGTCCTATTACTCAACTCTCTCTTTTGTAAAATTCAAAAATCCTACACACTCTAAATTTTGAAGTGTCACTGTTTATTATTAAGTAGCCTACTGACATCCAACAACTGTGCATTCGTGAACACATTGCCTAAACTGCCGTGAAATTGCAACATTCCCCACAAATGAGGAAATTTAAATCTGCTAAACTTTTATTTATTTTGTAATAAAATAAAAGGGCCCTTCTGACATTTTGCATATACAGTTTATCTGTAGCCATCGTCATGGACAAAAATTGTATTTGAGTTGACGTATGTGTGCATGCGTGTGTGTGTATGTGGCGGCGGGGAAGTGATTAAAATATCATTTCTTGAGTGTCTTCTATATGCCATGCATTCTTTTCAGCATTTTTCATATGTGAAATTATTTCAACCTCAGAACTATCCAGAGTTGCATGTTCTGTTAGCTCCATTTTACTGATAAACTGACTCAAGCTAAGTGGGGAACTGGAATTCAAGAATGAAATTTTAAAATATTGAAATTCATCATTAGCACCCTGAAGTCCTCCAGATGTCAACTAGTCCATTCAATTGTCTTAAGACAACATTGCCTAGAAAACATAGATAGTGGTCTCTCTTTTTTTCCCTAAAATCTTCAAGGGTGAGATTCTACCCATTCTTTGTAGTCCATTACAGTCTATTCTAAACAAGAGTATCTCTTTAAGTTTTCTACCCTCTAAAAATCCCATTTGTTTTTCTTCAGCTGAGGCCACAGCTCATACCTGAAGGATTTCCCTTCTACTCAACACACCCCATTCTTGTGGCTGTTCTTGATTGCCTGCTCAGCACAGGGATTCCAGCACAAAGTCTGATCTGAATCTGCTCTCAGATTTCACCATAGGCTCCTAGGGCAATCCTGCCACCAAATCAGAAGCTCAGGTAAACTATGGGTGACCATTTGGTACTTAATGGAACAGATTAAATGCCAACACTAATACAATAATTTCATGGTTTTATTTCAAGTAGGAATGACTCAGGGTTGAAATGAATCTCTTGGGGCTTACCCAGGCATCTTATACAGCTGGATGATTGAGTATTCAGCACGGAAATAAAAAGGAACAATGGGGTAAGTTTAAAGAACCCCACCCCCCATAAAAATATAAAGGAAAGAAATCCAGTGAGTTTAACCTATATTTTTCCAGTTCATTTCTATGACAATGTCTATGAGTCAATTATTGTTCACTCTTTCTATGAAGAGTCCTAAGAAATAAGAATATTATTACACAGATTCTTTGAACACCTGATGCTGCCTTTGTATCCAATTATAAAAAGTAGATTCATAGGCAGTTCTCTAGATATTAGCTTCCTCAGGTCCCTGCTGTTACTGTGTAATTCTATCAGCAAGTTAAATACACAAGATTCCACTTAGAGTATGGGGGCATCTCTAAGAGGAAAGTAAATTCACAGATTGAAGCTGAAAAATGCAGTTTTCTCATTTTCTATGGCAAATTTGTTGCATCTCATAATGGTTGTTCAGTGGATATTTTTTCAAATTTGAAAATACATATATTGAGCTTATTTGGGCAGCACTGTTAAGAATAAGATTGATCTATTCCAAAGAATCTATTCCAAAGTAACATCTTCACTACTTAAAAATTGATCTGATGGACATTCAGTTCCAGTTCTGACATGTAAAGACCTTAGAAGTCATCACTTCCAACCTTACAACAATAAAAAGCTGGACAGACTAAAAGTCAACAAATTTTCTTGGACCGATCAGAGAACTGAAGTCAGAGGACAAACCATCACTCTGAAACCTAGAGACACAGGCAAATCCGGAGAGTCACTGCTGAGATCTGCTTATCCGGAGCAGAAGTCATTGGAGACAGAAACTGGTAGGAACACTTAAATGGTGATTCTGATGAAATGCTGTGAGAGTGAGAGTGAGACACTCCTGAAGGCTGGAGTCTTAGGGAGACTCCACATGTCAATGTGTTTTATATACAGGAACCATACCAGTTTCTCGTGATAAAGAGCCAAGAACTATCACCTCCTGGCTCTGGCAGGGAGAGGGAAAGAGAACCATTCTGAAATATGTCCAGAGCATTCTCTACAGAAAAGGTCTAGTCACCTTGGGGGAGGGCCTTTCTCACAATCCAGCCCCCTCTATCCTTCCTGCCTCACCTACAGGAGGGGAAAAAAAGCCAAGAAGGTCGCAGCCCAGAGACACCAGCTCACTAAAAGATTGAGATTTAATCATAAGATATAGAACCCTTCCCTTCCCAAACACCTTACCACCACACCAAAAGGGCTCCAGTATAACTACCGTGGATTGTAGTTGAAAAAGCTACAAGACATTCAGACTCTCCCTGAGGAGGAGCACTTTAGGAAGCCTAAAGTTATGAGGAAAGAAAAAAAGAGGACAACAGAGGACTTTGAATCCTCTGGCACCTATAACTCCAGCAAACATAACATACAGCCCAAATTAACAGCCAGATTAACGTGAAACCCCACACTTGATTAGCCTGTTTAAGAAACTGACAAAATGTTTTTCAAAGCAGCTGTGCCATTTTACACTTCCATCAACAATGCATAATAATTCCAGTTGCTCCACTTCCTTGTCAAACTTGGTATTGTCAGTCTTTCTAATTAGCTATTCCACTGAGTATATAGTAGTATTTAACTGTAGTTTTAATTTTCATTGCTACGGTAACTATTGATGTTGAGCATCTCTGCATTTGCTTATTGGACATCTGTTTATTTTCTTTTGTGAGGTGTCTGTTGAAATCTTTTGTCTGTTTTCACTGGGATTTTTGTATTCTTATTATCGAGTTGTAAGACTTTAAAAATATATTCTGGATACCTTTGTCAGATATATTCACTATGAATATTTTCACCCAGTCTTCGATTTGCCTTTTCATTTTCCTAATGAAGTCTTTCACAGAGCAGTCTTTTAATTTTAATAAAATCCAATTTCTTAATGGACGTCTTAATGTCCTAAGACATCTCTGCCTACCCAAGATTGTGGAGATTTTCTTCTATATTTTATTCTAGAAGAAAAAATGTGATTTGTATCATTGTTTCTGAAGGTACTCCAGTCAGAGCAAAATTTATTCATTGACTAGAAACAAATCTTTGAGAATTGTAATGGTAGAGACAAATTTATATAAGTTCGCTATTAATGTTATAATAATAAATATGTAATGGAGTAGTATCTAGGGTTTTTTAATAGCAGTGTTTCTTGTAAGAGTTCTCCAAATGGCATCAATCCTGTGCTTATAAAATCATTCAGACAGGCATGGGAAAATGTGAACAAGAGGAATATTTTAAAAACTGAAGGAAAAGAGAATTTCAAGAAGGGAGAGACTCATAGCTGTACCAAGCCCCATGGAGATATCATGTTAGGTAGGGACATAAAAGGACACGTGGATGTGATAATAAGGAAGTTATTGATGCACCTTTCCAGAGCAATATCAGTAAAGTGGGAGGAAGCCAGGTGACTGACTTTTGAGGAGGGAATGAGAAGTGAGGAAGTAGCGCCAGTGAGTATGGATTACTCTTCAGAAGAGGTTTGTCTGAAAGTAAGAGAGGTAAACTTTACTTAGAGGAGAATATATGATTTAGGGAATTTTAGGGTTGCCAGATACTTCTTATAACCATGTCAAAGGGAAAGAGCTAGTAGAGAAAGAAGGCATTATAAACATGAGTGGTAATTGAGAAAGAGAATTTTCTGGGGACCTAGGATCTAGATTTCCAGAAGACAGGTATTTTGGGCTTGCCCAAGGTTTATCCAGAAGTTACTTTTGTTTCATGTTTTTCTTAAAAACTGTTTAATTTTGCCAAATTATACCTTTTTAATATGGAAAATATGGGCAAAAAATCCCACAAAACACTAAGAATTAATTACTTTAAAAAAAAATCAGAGAGAATATGAATATGGAAATCCTTGCAATTGTTTAAATTATAATTTTAAAAACAATTAGAATCTTCTATGGTTTATAGTTTCAAAGTTGCTTTACCAATAATGGCTAAACTTTACTGAACTCTTATCATGTGCCAGGCACAGGTCTAAATACTTTGTAGGGCATCTTTTTTTTTAGGAGGTACTGGGGATTGAACCTGGGACCTCATATATGGGAAGCAGGCACTCGCCACTGAGATATACCTGCTCCCTTATTTCTGCTTTAAATGTGAGAGAAAACTGAAGCACAGAAAGGTTAAGTGACTTGCCCAAGGTCACACAATTGGTAAATGGAGTGGTCAGGATTTGAATCCAGGCAATCTGGCTCCAAGCCAGTGCTTTTAACCCTCCCTTCAATGCTTTCACAGGTATAATCCCATTGAGCCCCAAGTCATTCATTCACCTAGTGAACATTAACTGAGCACTGACAATGTTCCAGTATAGAGTCAGGCACTGGAGGATATTCAATAAAGTACAAGCAAAGGGACCTAGTAACTACTCAGAGGGAAAGAGATTTTAAAAGTGTTCCTTAGGCCACTCTTGCACAGCCCAGGAAAATCCAGCCCCACGCCCCATGTCCCTTCCTACCTACTCAATGGATCCTTGTGAGGATTAAAAGAAGGAATATTTTTAATGCACCTAACTTAATATTTCGCATATAACAAACACTCGATAAAGGCAAGTTCTCTCCCTTCTTTCATTTCCTGTACTTCATCCCCTCCCCGATTCTTACTCCAATCCTGTTTCAACTTTATAAACTGGTGTTGTGTCCCTATTCTAAACTGATGTAATTTTAGGAAGTTCAAATAACTATTTTAAATTCTCTCTAAATAGTTTCAAATGGTGGAATGCCATCTTTGTGCTTGAAATATCTCCTCTACCTGTAGGAACAATCTTTCCCATCCTTGACAAATGGATAAAGTCTAAAGAAATATTTCCTTTTTGATTGAAATGAAATCTTCTTTATCTGAAAAGTTATGAAGAGAAAAGCAATAAATAAATGATCTTGACCTTAAAAGGATAAAATGTATTTACTCATCAGAAACACAGTGATCACTCAAAACTCATTATTGGATTCTGAGCAAGAGGTTAAGATGCATGCAAATCATCTAACCACATCAACACAATATAAGAACATAAATCCCAACATTCTGATGCAAGATTTAAAGGATATAAGGGAAACTGCATTATAAGAGATCCTAGGGGCCCAGTAAAATATTTTGGTTTTACTGGGACTTGATGCCTAAAATATTGCTTGGACTAAACAGAACATCATCTGAGAAATCTTTAATTTTATACAGTAATTTCAGATGTGGTGATTTTTGCCATAACAGGATTTGACCTATAAGGTAAGGAAATTATAATTGTCAAACTCTTTAAACCAATTACTGTATATGTTTCCTCAAATGAAAACTTATGGGAAAACTATACACAAAACAAAAAAGAGCAAAATTGCTGTTGTTGAAGTGGGAGTAGGTGTCTGGAAGCCTCCGCTTTAGGAGTACACGCTGTCTCTCCCATCTCTGACTCCTACAAAGGTTCTGAGTCCCCCTCCCCATCACAGAACTCTTAGATTCCAGGATCTAGAGATAAAAAAACAATGCTCCAAAGCATCCTTGATCTGCTTTTTAATTTTACTAATTGCATGTTGTAACCAACTGCTGTATCATTAAACATATTTTAATAAACTTCAGCTACTATTTTATCTGTCCCATGAAATAAAATAGAAGATACATTTGAATGTTCATGCCTGGGAATGCAGCATCATAATGTGAATTGATTTCAGGTCTCAGGCAGAAAAGGCCCAGAAGACCCCATACTGCTTCATAAGATTGAGTGAGCCTTTTGAAAATTATAACATTTTGGTAAAATAATTGTGAAATGATGAAATGTCAACTCCAACAAAATACATTCGTGCTCCACTTGGAAGGCAAGTTGTGATTAAACACACGTAAAAACCAAACAATGAATAAGTTTGAAGCAAGAAAGAACTTTGTTAGCAATAAAAAGAAATAGCTGGGTCTTTTGGGCAGTATTTATTCATTTATGTATTTATAATTTATTAATTATAAGTGCCATCTTATTCTTTTCTGTCTCAATAAAGTGTTTTAGTTTCAAGCCTAAGATTGTTGAGTAACTTGTGCTGTCAAACACACTCCACCATCATCTCTAAGCCCTTCATAAATTAGAGATGCACTCATGAAAGTATTTCAAATGTTTCAAAAGAGAGAACACCAAATGATTTAGCTAATTCATTGAACTGGGCAAAGCTGCTTCCCTCAATAACCTTGCAGGTGTGTTTATCTTTTAGGTCTCAGCATAATTCCTGCATTAATTTTCATAGTAGTAGATACTCAAGTGTGACCAGGACTTCTACATGTGGAGCAAGAGAGTCATGTGTTGATTGGGTTCCTAATTGCAGAGTTGCCAGGTTGCCAATAGAATCTACACAGTGTTTTCTCAAAATGATTTATCTAATCTCTGACCAGTTCTTCTAAGCATGATTCAAGATATTAGGTCTTCAACAAGCATACCCTAAAGATTGCTCAAAGTATTTCTTCTGCTCAACAGGATTTTCATTGACCACACCAAATTCATTTTGAGTGGTACTGATCAACGCTGAGAAGTGTTGCTAAGGGAACTGCTTAATAGGTATCTCTTGCTTACCATTGGCTGCAATTTGATTCACAGGTGTTTAACAAAACTGGTCCAGGAGCCAGTTGAGATAACATGCACATCATTAATGTAAAAGGAAATATAGTTGTAATAATCATTAATATTGTAACGTTTGATCATGACCAGATACAGGACAACCTAATCACAATGTAATTTCCTTCTCTTCCTATAATTTATAATATGGAATTCAGCATTGGTAATCAATAAATTAATTCAATAGTTATGTGTTTAGTGCTACTACATGAGAGGCTAAATTAGAGAGAGCATAATGTCCAATCACAAGCAACGCATCAATTTGGCCTTAAGATTATTAAAATCTGTTATTCAGGAAAATATAACTTTTAAATCACCACTAAAAATAGCAATAGCTAATATTTATTGAGTACATATTGTGTGCCAGGCAATGCTCTAAAAGCTTTACCTTTATTAGTTCATTTAATCCTCACAACAATTCTCTTATTTCATTTTGTGGATGAGAACACTTACCTAAAATTACACAATTATTTAGTAGCAGAGTCTGGATTCAAACTCAGATAGCTGAGCTCCTTTGCTTAATGCCAGTATGTCATGAAGCCTCTCCAATAAAGAGAAAAATGAAATATGAAAAAATGGGACTTGAAAGATGGAAAAACCATATCCTACTGAAAAAAATAAAAACAAAAACAAAAACACCAGAATTTCATGAAGTACAAGGTTTTGGAAATAAAACTTGAACTATAATTGGGATTTCAACATGTAAATATAGGTAGGATGGTAGCAAGGCAGAGTGAAAAGAGGAACAAAATCTGGAAGTCAGAAAAGAAGAGCTGAGAAAATATTTTTGTTCTGGTGATCAATGATCACCTTCAGAAGAATAGCTTTAAATAGAAGCCACCTTGCAAGGGCCTGAGAATGGAAATGAGAAGGGTAGGCTACTCTTTCAATATACTCAGCAAAGATGTAAGGGAGAAGCTACTGGTTAAAGGTGATAATGAGGTGGAGGATTTGCAGGGTTGAGAGAACTTAAACCTAGTGGGAGAGAGAAAAAAACAGTGAAATGAGGCACTCAGTAAAGAAACAATAAAGAATATAATTGAATGGGCAAGACTGAGGAGGAGGAGAAAAGGGACTTGATAAGAGCAAAAGCAAAGGGCAAGGAGGAAGGAATCATCTTTCTTAAAAATGGCAATGGAGAACAGAGTGTTAGATAAGTTAATATAAAAAAATATTGAGGAGCACAGAAAGAGCCACTATGATTTAAGAACTTCTTAAGATATTCTGATTTAAGAACTAAAGCATTCATAAATGATGATTTTCAGCCTACTGCCTTACCATGTACTTCCACAGGCAAAAATTATTGTTTTTAGCTATTTATTTATTGTATTACACAGAATCATTAGAGGGCTTGGGGGCCTTCCAGGTCAACATATATTTGTCAAGTAATTTATTCACCAAATATTTAGAGAGAACTATTCTTTGCCGACATCATGCTAGGTGCCAAAAATATGGGATTGATAAAGATAGAAATGACCCGTTCCTCCTAGAGCTTACTTATTAGTGCAAGAAGCAAACAAGCAAAAGCATGAAGCAGTGATAGGTGTTACAATGGAGAAAGTTCAGAATGTAATGTGGGCACATAACTTGGGGTAACTAACATATTCTAGGAAAAATCAGAGAAGGTTTCCAGAAAAGGAGGAATTTAAGTTGAAATAGTTGATAGTTGCCCAGACAATAAAGAAGCAAAAATGCCAATTAAATCGAGCTGAAATGTCATGAAAATATTTTGAATCTAAAAGTCACAAAAATAGAAATGTTACAAATAGCACCAATACCAGCTTTGAATTATCCTATCAGATCAAAAGCCATCCCTATCCTGTTATTCCTGTTATTCAAACTTGATTCAGTGTTTGCTTTTGAATATCTTTTTTGACCAGTATTTCTGGAGAGGCAAGGATTTCTCAGGGCCAGGAATCTTGATACAAAAACAGATACCTTAACAAAGAACAGAAGGTTTCATCTTCAAGTTCCTCAAAATCTACTGTGAGAGAAGCACCAGAGGGTAGCTACAAAGAGAAGGGCAATTTCAGAACCCCCAGCTATAATGGGCAATATGTTTTCCAAGTAGAAGACACATCCTGTCATCTGGATAGGACACAGAAGGCCTCCCGAAATTGGCCCAAGATTGATAAAATGCTCAGGTTTTCTTTTGGTGAGATTTTGGGTTTCATTTGCCTTCGTTTTTCATATGCTCTTGGCATACAAGTTACACTTCACCAGAAGGAATAGATCCTGAAGAACTGCCTCCTCTGAGATAAAGGTAGAACCATAACTAGATTTCATAGGCAGGTATATCTTGGGAGGTGTCTTTAGAGGAATGAAATTTAATGCTGTTCCAGGCAGCTCATGAGGTTGATTGGGGAGATTACTGGATGGTGAGGCTGGTTTTACAGCCCAAGAGCCAGAGAAACTTGAGACTAAGGTCTAGGAGCCATAAGGATGATACTCCTTTCATGTCATCATTTTTTTTTTTTTTCCTGATCTTAATGCCATCCTGAAATCCAAAGCATCTTAAGTTCAATATGCACCAGGTGAGGTCTGAGGATGTTGATTGACATCTGTTTTCTAGTCTAGAGTCAGATATTAGCCCTCACTGAAGCAAAAGGCTGAGCCTTTGCTCCGAGATTTGGCTCTGATGTTATCACTTATTTATAGTCAGTATTTTAGTGTTGTTTTTTTTTGTTGTGGTGGTGCTATTACTTTTTTTTCAGGTATGTGTGTTTGTGTGTGTACATGCATGTGTGTGGCAGGGATGGGAGAGGAGTATTGGTGCCCTTGTGAATTTACTTATATAGGGTCTTATTTTGCTCCCAGGATTCAGTCCCATCTCATAGCTCAGGTTCTCATACCTGGCCACCAGTAGAAATCAGCCTGATCTGTGCCAAATTCCAAAATCATATAAGGACCATTGCTGAACTTCTATTGCAATGGCCCCCATCCCCAACCCAAAGTACTTCCAGATAGTTCTATGTTTCATGATCAAGATACTAAACCATAAAGTTTCAACCCAACATCAGTTGTCTTGGTGGGCATCTCTCTTTTGCTTTGTACAAATACAGTTTTCTAAATTTACTGAAGACTTTTTTAGTTTAAGTGGCAAAGGGAATTTATATCTGACCCCACAACATCTCATTCTAAAAGCCTATTAAAATTTCTTCTTAAGTACCTCTTTTTGGCCTCCTGGTCCTTTGGTTTCCCAGCTCTCCCCCTGCTTCTCTAGGGTTCATCATTTCTAATTATTACCCATGTTTTACTTATTTCTCTCTTTCTCTTTCAGGCAAAGCAAATTGATTTTTGTCCTAGGCTCTCTAAATTTGCATATTGACACTTAAAATTTTCCATATTTGAAAAGTTTCCCTCTTCTCTTCTCTCTCCACTTTTTCCCTCACACATATAGTGAAATAGGGGTGGTGGAAAGGGAAAAAGAGGAGAGACCAACAAGTTTAAGTAAGGAGTGAATGAGATAGTGAGTCCAGAATCTCATAGAGTTATTACTGTGCCCCTAATCCCCTACTGAATGTGTAAGGATACGTTCTTAAAAATGTAGAAATGACATTCAGAAGAACTATATGGTATTGAAGGACATGATTTTAAAGTTTTCCCTCCATATTAAACAGCAAAACCCACCATTAAAACTTCCCTATCTTATTCCTTTGAATATACTATGGGTTAAACAAAGACCCACTTGGAATATTGATTCCTCTCTATTACATGGATTTTACACTTTCATTTTACAACTTAGGAGAAACTTAAGCTATAAACATCCCCCTGCTAAGGCCCATGGATGACCCGTCTTCTCTGATATCTTAGAGTTCTAGCTCATTAATTTTCTTTTTTATTTATTTATTTATTTATTTTTATTTTTAAGGATGCTTTAGATTATATAATTTTCTTAAATATTGTCTCATTTGAATTCCATGGTAATACTGAGATGAATGAAAGACAGGAATAATTATCTCCAGGTTTCCCAGATGAAGAAACTAAGGCTAGTGCAGTTTAAATAAGTTCCTAAGGTCACAAGATAGGAGTCAGGACACCAACCCAGGCCTTCTAACTACTAATTTAATGTTTTTTTCTGTTTAGTTGATTGCTTCCTTTCTTTTCTGGTTTTTAGACATGCAATTTATACATTTTCTTTCCCATCAGAAAAATGGAAACGTTCTTCATAAATGTGGTTTGGGTCATACAACAATATAATCATCTCGATCAGCACCAGGATCTGTACTTCCTAGTGTTTAAATCCCTGTGTGTGTGTGTGTGTGTGTGTGGTTCATGACTAATAAGTTGTAAGCAAACAAGAAAATGAGAAAGTGAAAAGGAAGACTAAGCAAAGATCATAGAGGAGATGAAGGCAAGATTTTAGAAAGCTGGAGAAGCCTATTTACAAGATGAACTACTTTTTCATATCTTGAAGACATCCTGTGCTATCACCGTAGGATATTTTAGCCCAAGCCTTTGCACACTAGCCTAAAGCTGCTCAATGCTTAAAGACATGTACAGCCAAGAGTACCATATTTCAGAGGTCACAGAAAGCTATGATAGTAAAGGTCATGTAGTTCAAACCCACATTTTCAAGATGGGAAAAGTCTGGTCCAGAGAAGATAAATGACCTATACAATATCACACACCAATTTATTTTCAGAGTTGAGATTAGAACTTAAAATGTGTGGTTCAGTTTTCTTTCTTTCTTTCTATGTTTTAGTTAAAACACTAAGATGTTTGCTTGTAAAAGTACATTCATTTGGGGACTTTCCCAGAACAATGAATTAGAATCTCTGAGAAGGCATGGTTCAAGTACGATTATTTTTTCAAAAGCTGACTAAGTGATTTTACAGTGCAACCACAGGTAAGAATCAGTGTCCAGTCAGCCATACAATAAAATACTAACACTTTATGCAAATAATTTCTTTTAGAGTAAGATGCATTACAAGATAATTTTTTCATGTGTTATTTTTTGAGGAATATTTTCTAAGTCAAATTGACATTACTGGCAAGATCCAATAATAAAAATGAAGACTTTAAAAACCATCGTTTACTGACTTCAACAACAAATTTTTTACTTGTCTGTTAGTGGTAGTCCTAAACAGAGAAAAAATATCAATCATAGAACAATTCATAGGATTTCTGTAAACTTTCTCTCAGTTTTCTAAATTTTTTTATCCTCAGGATCTGCAATGTAATTCAGATATCATCAAGGAGATTGAAAGACAAGAAAATTTTTTCATACCTGAGAAGAACATTAACATTAAATATTTTTAAAATAACATAAATCCATATGTAATCATGTAAAATTATGCAGATGGTTTAGCAGTAAAATGCAACTTCCTTGAATTAAAGAAATTCACTTAAACAGATTATTTGTGGCTATATGAGACATAGAATGTTTACTGAATAACAAACCTTGAAAGTTTGTCGAATGAATGGCTTTATGATAGTTAACATTTTAACTGTAAAATGTTGCTTAAGGAGCAGCCACATCGGTGTAGGCAATGTGCAATTACATGCAACTAGGCGTTAGCTAAACATGAAACAGAAGTGCTTTAAATAGGGATAGCTGCATTCCTAATTCATCATCACTACGTGTGTAATTAATACTCTGTGTATATGCATGAATGACAGAAGAGAGGAGGCTTTTCTATTATTAGGGCACAGCTCATGGCATATACAAAAAGAAGCATCCAAAGAATCAGTCAGGGTCCTAATATCAAATAATGTTGGGCTCTTTTCACATTTTGTGATTATTGAATAATTATTTTCAGATTCTTCTGCTGATGAAATTCATTGATGGCATTTTTTATGTGACAGTTTTAGAGCAAAATCTATTTTATAAGCACCATGTACAATAAAACAGTGAAAATTGCAAATGCTTTGGAGATGGAAGCTGAAAGACTGGCACACGTGATTTTCTCCTAAATGGGAAAACAATGTAGAAAGCTCTCTCTAATGAAAGAAAATAAAATCTAGCTGCAAAGGGATATGAATGCTCTTTGAAAATAATCTGAGATCTGAAAACTCCAAAAAAAATATTTTAATGAAAATACATGAGGGCATCACACATATAGACACCCTCGCGCTTTAGATGCATTAAATGTTGTCATAGGTAAAAGCAATACAGTGTGGTGGTGAAGAGCATGGATGGGATAATCAGAATTGCCTAGTTTGAATACCATCTCTGTCACTTATGAGCTGAAGGGCCTAGACAAAATCTTAACCTTTTTTGTCTTAGTCTCTTCCATAAAATGGAAATAAGAATCATACAGTCTTCATAGGATAATTTTGAGGAAGAAGCAAGTAAATATATTTTAAAGTACATAGTGAGTTAAAAATGTTAGATATGAATATTAGTTATTATTATTGCATTTGTGCACTTTCAATTTTTTTTGCAACATCTTTAGATTTAAGAACAAATGTCAACTACCTCCATGTTTATTTCCACCTATAGAAATGAATCTAAATGAGACCACAAATAGAAGAAATTGCTTTTTAATCAATCTACTCATTCAATCAGTTAGTCAGCCATCCACACCTTCCACTCAACATTCAAATGTTATATGAATTTTTAAACGTGTTAGAAAAATTTTTGGCATAAGAAAACCCTAAATTTATTAGGTAAATCAATGAGAAAATAATATTTGCTATTTAGTGGACTTTGAAACCTTCACAATTTTTATTTTCTTCTACTATTTAAACATGTACTGAAAGGAAAACAAGGGGGGGGGGGAGTTCCTTTTTGAATTCTTAACAAATTTTAAATTAAGAATGGGATTAGTCCAGAAGAAAAAAAGACTTTTAAAAAATCAATGATAGAGGCTATTTAATAAAGAAGAGTAGCAACATGTCAAATACATGTTCCTTTCTCTATTTTGTCTCTAGCTAAATTAAAAGTTCTTTGATTTCAAGGGTTAAAAAAAAAGTATACAACCCCCACACACTTTAACCTGTATATCTGTACCTATCTATATCTATATAATGATGATGTTACAGAGACAGTCAATAAATATATGTTGAATTAATAAATAAATGGGAAATGTACCTAAATAGCAATGTATTGTGTCAAGTTTTGGTCAGGGAGAAATGCAAAACAGTCACTGCCAACTAAAGGGTCTGGGGAAATACGGAGCCAAGTATTTTGCTTGGAATTTGTGTGCTTTTGTAAGGCATTATTTAACATATATTTTTAGAACTATTATGAAAGATATAAATTCTTCATTAAAGTGGTACTTGCTAAAAAAGTCCCCACAATGGCTAACAATTGGCTAAATTTAGAGTAAGTTCAATATTTTTAAAAGTTAGCATCCATTAGAACAAAATCCATGTTCAAGGTCTCATATTTTGAATATCAAATTTAATAATCTGATTTTGGAAACTTTCCTAAATTTTTCATTGCTGTAGTTGTAAAAAAAGCAATCCAATACCATTCTATCACAGAGGTTCTTGCAAAGAATTAGCTAATAAAAGGCTTTAAACATTTTGTGTTTTGTAAGTAGCGATGTTCAGTTGTCAGTTTGAAGGGCAGTAATTTCATAATAAATAAGGGTCAGTTGCTGTCATAAAGAGAACTAATTTGATGATGGAAGCAAAGAAAAGGAAGAAAAATGCTAAGGTTGTAAAAGTCCTCTCTGATGTTAGATGCTGGTTCTTTAGGTAGAAGGTACCGGGCTTGATCCAGTGCTGCCTGTGATGGGTTTAGTGCTGATACCAATTTAGGGAATGTATGTGTATATTCCCAGACTAGGATTTCCAAACTTTTCTCTGAATAGGATCATCTTTTAATGTAAAAAAAAAAAAAAAAAAAAAAAAAATTGCTACCTCCCACCCAATAGTGGTTACATATTTGTTTTGTATTAATTTAAAAACAAATTCCATAAAGCCACCATGAATTTAGCATCAATTTAAAATGAATGCATTTTACTAATCATAATCCATCCTGAATGCATTTTTAAAAATAGTGTTAGACATTTTACATTAAGTCTATTGATAATTTTCAGATTTACCTCGGAAAAAATCCCGGTATTTCTCAAATTGGGAATTGCTGATCTGAAAATTCTGCAAGATGAATATTTTCTTCCCAAACTGTCCTATCTTCGTATGTGTTATATGCCTTTAAGAGGAATTATTATTGCACTTCATACTATGCATGTGTATGTATATAAACAAACGCTTGATGAAAATAGTTCCCAGTTATTAAAAAAGAATACTGTTTCATGGAGGCAGTGGCGAATCTCTGATGCGTCATGACGGAGTCACTCTTGAAAACTAATGGCTAGGAATTGAGTAAACATAGAACCAATAAAGAAAATATTTCTTCACACTCAATGAAATCAGCCCACAGAGAGCACATTGCTGTGGAAAATTTGGGGACAACTGGAAGGATTTTTTCACGATGATGATATCTCATGCTTGCAAGCATCAGCTACAAAGTGAAAAACTTCCTCCCCACATATCAATATCATAGAGTTGACTGTTCTAGCATGACCCCATTCTCCCTAATGCATTCCCATCCCGCCTTCTTTCTTTTGCATATAAAGCACATCATCATATTTGATGAAACTTGACATTAATCAGGACTAATAAATTTTTCTTCCTGTCACTCCTTGCAAGTACCTTACAAAGTCACTCGGCAAAATAAGGAAATGCTCCCAGTTGACACCCCATTCTTTGGAATTATGCTTTCATTTCCTATGGTATAGAACATGTACCAGCAGTACCTTTTCCTAATTCTAATTTATTAAATTTGTCATCCTTATGAATGTTCTCCAAAACTTCACCATATTGACAGTATTATCTTTCTTGGATCCATCTGTTCTGTTACAAAAGAGCAGTTAAGTGAGGAGTCACTTCCTGTTTTCTTGATAAGATCAGAAGATAGACTTAGGAACCCAGAATCCTACTTCTATCTTACTGTTCATTGATTCATTTAACTCACAAATATTGACCACCTACCACCATCCTAAGCTCCAGTGCTGAAGTATGAAAATAGGAACGTTTACTGAGTTTGATACTATTATTATCCCTATTTTACATATGAGGACAAAGAGAGAAATTAAATAACTTGTCCAAGGATTCACATGCAGGTATTCTAAATCCAGAACCCATGATTTTAAACCCATTGAAAGAAAAATAAAGTATTTGTTTCCAACATGAGACTCATGGACATTAAGTGCACTTTGGGTAAGGGAAGAAGAGAAGAAAAGAAGGGAGGGGAAGGAGGAAAGGAGGGAGGAAGGGAGGGAGAGAGGGAAAGGAAGAGAAGAAAAGGAATAATAAAAAGTAGAAAGGTAAGGAGTTATTAATATTCATCAGATTCTATTTTTCTGTTCCAATATGTATTGAGTACTGCTAAATTGGCTGACTGTATTAAGGCCCTAAGGGGGAATACAATAAAGAGTAAGAGAATTTATGTATACACACAGATCTAAACACTTCCTTAGGAGATATGACCTACAACCAAGAAAAATTAAACAGAATGTACTTTCACCAGACGTGAAGTACCAGATCTAGCATTCTATGATTCTAGGGAGATGATAAACAATAAAAGCTGTCAGAGATCAAAATGAAAAGCGATCTGTGTCGGCTCAAGAAATCCAGCGCTTGAAGGGAATCATGACAAGGAGTAGGACTGGACTAGTTGCAGTAAAAGGCAGCCATTCTTCCAGAGTGAGTCCACCAGCAAAGGCAGGGAAGTGGGAATAAGCAGAAGCATAATGAGTTTTCCAGTCTGGCTGGGGTCAGGACAATTTGGGGAACAAGTGGAAGATGACGCTGGAAAGACTACTGGGTTTTAATTTGTAGGAGGCCTTGCCCAAAAGGCAATGGAAAGTCTTTGAAAGTTTTTGTATAGGGAAGTGACAGGATTGGGGCAGTTAAAATCAAAAGCAGCAGGCTGGTGGATAGGACACAGGACGGAAGAAAAATATAATTGAGGGTTTTTCTTCATAATTACTAGACTTCAAGGCAATAAATGCCTGATTCACGTTGGAAGCAGAGGTGATGGGAAGAAAGGTGTAGACGTGAAAGGCGTTTTCTGGACGGTGGCTTTCTGAATACCAAGGACGGTGATTGAGCAGTTCGCTGATAAACTTCTAGCATTTACGCACAACAGGCATTTATCATAGTGAGATTATTAAAGTTACACACACTCAAAGCTTATCAAAGCACGTACTGGGAACACGTGAGACTAACTTTGATTCAAGTTATGCCTGCCACCAAGAACAACTAAAACCATCCACTAGCCCGCAGGGCAGGTGACCCCACAAAGGGAACCCACCCCTCTGCTCCACGTTGCTCCCACCTCCTCCTGCGCAAATCCCAGAAGCAGATGAAAAAGTCTGGGGAGTAGTCTCTGACTACCTAGAAGGGCATTTTATTTTTTATTCCTTAACCACGCTCAGGTGCTCCAGGGTAGATGACATCCGGACAGTCCTCCGGTCACTCCTCCCCCGCAGCCGGCCGATTATGAAACTGGGCACTTTTGTACCTCACCCCGCTTGTAAGTCCTTCGGCCCGAGGCCCCTCCCCTGGGTTATAAAGGCCTCAGCATCGAGCAGTTGAACTCACTTGCCTGACAAGCCCGGTGTCAGAGGGACGCGTCGACGCGTGGCAGCTCAAAGCACTCCGCGGAGCACCAGCCGTAGCCCCGCAGGCTCCGCCCCGACCCCGTGCGCTCCGGGAAGCCGCAGGCAGCGCACCTTGAGCGCCCAGCGCGGTTCGCCGGTGCTCGCCGCCTAGAGGAGGATGGAGACGCGCGGCGCGGGACGCGTCTCTGCTCTGCTGCTCTGTCTGGGTAAGCCCCTGCCCGCCGCCTGCTCGCCGCCGTAGCCGCATTTTCCGCGACTCCAGGAGACATATAAAGCCATGGGCATTTAGGGACAAATCGTGAGTTTTCCACAAAGCTAAATGCCTCTATGCATCCACATAAATGCCTCTATGTGAGTGTGTCTTTCCCCTATGAGGGAGGGGGTTCGTAGTGATAATAATCAGGAGTCAGAATTTATAAATGCCTTTCCTTTATAAAATGAATTAATGGCGTGTATATTATGAATGAATTAATATATTTCCTTAGTAGGTAAAATAAAAAATCGAATGCTTTTTTTTTTTTTTTCTTTTGAAACTTTGCTAGTCCTAGAAATCCGAAGGCCTGCGAGGCACTGTTAAAATTGTCATATTTTGTTCTTTCTCGTTTGGAATGAAATGGTTTCCTCTCATGCCTTGCACCCAGTTTTCAAAAATCAAGTCTGGTTTGGTTTCCTGGGGTGAGGAGGCGGGCAGGTGGGGGAAAGAGGCGTTGGCGCGCACCGGAGCCAGCTTTGCTGGAGATCCAGACGCGACAGAATTAAACGCTGCTCCCGGTACTTGGAGCAGGAGGGACCTGCACGATCCCCACGCTTGTCGCCGCGATTGGCCCCTACACTTGAAGCCTGACATTTCCCCTTTAACCTGCGCTCGCGGGGAGGCTGGTACCGCGTTTTGCACTTCCTGCTGCTTATTGCTCTCCATAGCCTGCAATCATGAGTGTATTTTAATCCCTATCTTCCTATTTAAGATGATTTAGTGCTTGTGGACAGGAAAACAAACAAACAAACAAAACCTTATTTATCCTTTCTGTTTAAAAAAAAAATCACTTCTCCCTAATTCCTTAAACTTAAAATTTGGAGCTGTGTATGAACATTTTAATAAAGAAATAAAAGTTACCAACCAATCTCACATTTTTTCTGGGGTTGCAATGAACTAAATTCCCCTAACACACTAACTCTATCTGTCAGTATGTGGCAGTTAATTTATTATTTTTGCACTCAGGGGTTGAGTTCTAATGAAATGCATATTATGCATAGTTGGAAGTTATCCAGAGTCTGAGTGCAGAAACGATTGGAAAATGGATCTGAAGTTTCTATCAAAACGGAGATAAGAATGACTTGCTATAAGATTCTCTGTAAATAAAGCGGTTTTGCTGTCTTTGTTTTGAAGCCCCTGTTAAAGAAAAAAATATGAGAAAGTTCACAGTCTTCCTAAAGGTAGAAATTAACCCAGAGGTCAGAAAGACTTAGCATTTTCCCCCCACCTGTAAGGTTGCATCTGAACAATGTAAGTGTCTGTTCTGGGCAACTTATTGAATATTCTAATGCGAGACAGTAAGTGCATATGAATAACCTTGTTACTACTTAATGTGGTACTGCCTAGTGTGTGTGTTTTTGTTGTCATGAAAGTGTTTAACTCCTTTATTACATTACTTAATTATAGTTCACCTATTTCATCAGCTGCCAAGCCCATTTCCAAATGAGCTAGGTCAGTTTCTGTTTTCCCAGTTTGTTTAGATATTTCCCTGCCACAAGGAAAGTTCCTGCTTGAAATTCTATATCATATATGCTCTATTCAGATATGCAGGTACAAAGTCTTACTCCAAAACACATGGAAAAAAGGCAAGGGCACCGGATTTGTTTTGAAATTGCCTTTTTTCCCCCAAACAAAAGAATACCAAGATCTACTTTTCCCAAATATTTTCCCTTCAGAAGAAGGGGGTATTTATTTTAGATTTCATCAAATATTTTATTATTTTTGGCCAGGTAGATTTTTTTTGGAATTCATATATATTTGCAATTATGGAAAAATATAGATCTTTCAGTTTATCCCTAGACCCCCAACACCTGCAGATTTAGACTGCCACACACACATAGACACAAACACACTCAGAGTCATCTGGTTACTTTTAAATTTTATATGTCTGATATTAAGGTTCTTGCTTTATGGATTAGGAAACTATGACCCAAGGTCATATAGAAAAGCCAGGCCATGCTGAGAGTTCACACCTGGGTTTGCTAGCACTTTTAGCCTACTGAGCATTAAGTAAAAGGGTTGAGATATTCCAAAACAGGTAACACATTCTAAATAGCCTACAATTTTAGAGCTGAGTTTTTCTAATCTTGTGATTGTTCCAGTAAGAAAAGGAGACATTTTTACCTTGAGGTCTGCAATTATATTTAGACTCTCAATCTGAAATCAAAATTTTCATTGATCCCCAGAAATAATGGAGAGAATCCAAACGTGTTATGTTATGAGCATGTTCCTGAATGTCATCTCCAAGACAAATTAGCCCTACTTAATTGCACACGGAGAGGGAATTGAGCAGAATAAACATTCTTTCTTGAAAATATGAGAAGCCTTATCTCCACGAGACAGTGGGCTTGCCTTAGATCTTCTTTGTTGACCCTGATAGTTTATGAGCTACCTGAGTCTTGGCACAACCTGAGATGACACATCACAGGCAGAAAACATAATGACAGGCCTCTCTTGTCTGATTTTGACCCTAGCTGCCTTCCTCAGTGGCTTGCCACATAAGGAGCTTGGGTAATTGGGTGTCTGGTTCAGCACTGGGACCCACATCCAATAGACAGGAAGGAAACTAACAGTTACCACATGCCTTCTGTGTGCCAGCCCTGTTGTGTGTTAGGTGCCTTACATCCATCATCTCATTCACTTCTTAAGAAGACCGTAGGCAGTAGGTATGACTAGCCTTCTTTGACACATGAAGAAACTGAGACTCAGTGAAGTCAAATACCTTACAAGAATTTAAAGACAGTAAACAGCAAGGTCATACTGTTACAATGTGTCCAAAGCCAGAGGGTCTCAGGGTTATCAGGAGCATAATAAAGTTAACAGGTTCTAAAAGGGAAATTCCAGATAGTGGGACTGTCCCAGGGCTTAGAACCTGTCATGGACAGCCACCTCTGCAGAAATGGGCCTTCTGACTCCTTTATGGTATCATTCAAAATCAAGCATAGGAAACTTTGTGACTATCTTCCTAATCTATGCCAAAATATGCTGTTTATATGTAACCTACATTCATCATTTTCAATCAACACAGTTCTCTGGATATCTGGTTATGACTTTAGTTCTAAATCAGTGATCGACATTTTTGATTGAGGCCTTTTTTCTGTATTTTCCAAGATGCATGTTAAGTAAAGCAATCAAGGAGGATATATTATATTAGTTTGTACCCTGTATCTTGCTATATTATTGTGAATTGAATATAGCATCTGTAAAGGACAAATTTAGCATCTGCAGCCCATCCCCATTAACAATGAGGAAACAGGCATATTTCCTTGGTTAAAAAATACAGCACAAATATTCATGTAATCCCTTTGGCAAAATTGAATTTGAATATCTTCTGTCCTTTTTTGCACAATGCACAGAGATGTGAAATCTTAAAAGACTATCAATGACGGTCTGGTTTTTCCATCTATGGATCTTCACTCTGAATATAGGTCTATGCAAATCACCTAATTAATGTGGAGGTAACTGCTGTTGGGAACATTCCATTGGAAGACAATGGCAAGTCTCCCCTAGGCTGTAAAGGAGCGATCCTCTTAGAGGAACAGCCTGACCCTGACCGCCACAGCCTTGGTATGGCAATCTTAGAACCTTTGAAAAAGGAGGTAGTGCAACAGACTCAGTGTCCTCTGGCAATGCAGTTTATGTAAGCCTGGGGTGTCTGGTTACACAGCAAATAAATATTCAGTGACATTGTAGGTTAAAGTAATGATTTAATTAACCAGGATTCTATTTATAATACAGGGGATGATTTGATAATTGTATAGAGAAAAATGTTAACCCTTAATTTCCTGGGGCAATAAGCCTCAATTTTAATTTTGAGACATGAAAATGAGATAAATACATATCTTTGTGGAAATCCTCGGGATGGCAGAAAAGTCTCTCTATATATACACACATAGATATATATGGTGGAACTTTATAGGTATTATTTTTATAGTTATTGAATTAAGAGGTATAGGTCTTACATACATAGATTTCATACCCCAGTTCTTCAGAAAAAAAAGTATTTCCCTCTGAGCCCCAGTTTTCTCATCAGTAAAATGGCGATAATCTCTCTCTCATCGGGTTACTGTATATGGATTTGATGGATATGATGATATTGGAAAATAATAGAAAGCACATTTAAAATCACAACTGCTATCATTCATCATCAAAGTGCTTTCTTACAAAAAGCCTCATTTGATCCTTTCAATAACCCCTTTTTGGCCAGGAAAGGTATTAGTCCCGTTTTGAAAATGAGGATTCAGAAGGAAATGAGCTACCTGGTATGTAAGGGTCCATGTTTGAACATGCTGTACCTTCTGTGATAGACACCCACAGCTCAGTCCTCACTTCTGGTGAAACTTGCACTCAACCTTTAGAACTGAAGAATAGTGTCTCTTGCTTAGGCAAGCATTCTCTGGTAAGACCCTCCACCTTTATTTCACCACTCAAAAGTATGCTCCCTCCCAACCTAGCCCCGTGTCCCCATTTCGCCTCTCTCATTCTTTGTTTAACACTGTCTGTCCTTACTGGAGCTTTACTCATCATTTATCATTTGTATTATGGTAGGCTAAGAGTAAAAGTAAAGGTTTGCTGGAGGGATGTTTAGGTTGATATTCTATTCAGAGTTCGCACCACTATGGCTTCTTTCAGTCAGCTGTTTGAAACTTTGCTTGAAAAGCAAAATATGTTGAGACCAAACAGTATCTTTTGAAAATTTAATTCTGTTGTTTCTGATAAGTTCTAATAATTTTCTGCCCTCTTTCCCCCTTTCTATCTCTTAATATAATCAGTAGTCACTGACAGTATGCCTACTAAAATTTCTATATATCTGCACTGTGTGTGTGAGAGAGAGAGAGAAAGAGAGACAGAGAGAGAAACCACTGGGCAGTGATATGACTGAATGATGGTCAGCCAGTGGGAGAAAGAGAAGCATTGTTTTAGAAATGAAAGAACCTTGGTGTACTCTCATCAAAACTTGATCTCCCCTTCCATCCCACCCCCACTACGAGACACTGTTTTCAGAGTTAAAAGAACTCTGTTGCAGGGGGATAAACTTAGTATCTGAGCTAGAACAGGATCCCATAATACATGAGTCTAATGCAGGGTTTCTCCAACTCAGCACTACTGATATTATACATTATAGACTGAATAAATCTTTGTTGGGGGGTGGGTTGGGCTGCAGTTAGCTCTGTTGGCTGTTTGGCAGCAACCCTGGTCTTTACCTAATAGGTGTCACAGGTGTCAGTAGCATGTGACACTCCCACTCCCCCCCCCACACACACACACAGTTGTAACAACCAAAAATGTCTCCAGGCATTGCAAAATGTCCCTGGATGGCAAAATTGCCTCTGGTTGAGAACACTTGGCCTAATGTATTTTCCATTTTTATGACACTTTGCCCCTCTCCCCTGCCCTCCCCCCCCCCATTAATTCACAGTTTGTATAGTTAGTGTTTGAGTAACCAAGCAAATAAAATTAATATTAATGAATGGCCCCATGCAAGTATAAAGCTTAGAGTATTTTATTGCCGATTTTAGTACCACTTACATTTCATAATAATTGTGAATAACTTTTTCTGGTTGATTCACCCATCCTTTTTTTAATCACTGCATTGCTGACCATTCCTTTTAAAACTGCTCTTTTAGCTCCCAATGAACCTTCTTTTTTCCCCCAATTCATTTTTCTCTTTCCTGAGCTGTTTCTGTCCACTCCCTACTACTTATTTCTCAAAGTTCCATTATTGTCTTGGAATATCTGATTGGCTCCCATGCCTTTAAAGGTCTGTCTCCTGATAATGACATTCAGAGAGACTTCATCATCGACTGCATTCTTATTCTTTAACTCTAAGATCTGTATTCCCAACTGCCTCACGAATATAAATAGATACTTGAGCTTCAAACTCAAATTAGTTTACTCATTATTTCCTTCCTTCATGCTAATAGCTGCAAAAGCCACAACAAACCTGCTGTCCTGCCTGTTTCCTATTCTTTTAATGGCTCCAGCTTCCTTGGTGTTTTCTGGCCAGAATCTTAGCATTACTCTCCTTTCTTTACCACCCCCATTAATTCTGTGTTGGACAGGAACATGCCTTATTCACCAGTTTTCCTTTCAGCACCTTGTTCAATATCTTGAACATAGAAAAATCTCAAAATATATTTATTGAATAAATAACATTTAAGACATAGAGTTAACCAGAAGTATGGACTAAGCTGCCTTCCTCCTTCTTTTCTGTTTTATCAGGCATAGCTAATGCCTTTCCACCCTACTATTAAACTATGGATGCATCTGTGCCTCTCCCTGAAGTCGAGGTCTCAAATGTTAACCAAAAATACATTTTCATGAAATAAAATTCCTTGGCAGCTTACCGCACACTAATTGTATTATGTATGTTCTCTGAATGAAAAGTAATTAGTTTTGAAGCTTTAAAAATTACCTCTTGTACATTTATTTCCTCCTCTCTTTTAAATTTGTGTGTGTGTGCTCAGTGATTAAAACTATTCTTTTGCAAATTCATGTTAGTCAATCTACTTCTATAAAGAAAACATGATAGTCAGTAAGCTTCTAAAAGTGACATTAAGTAAGCAAAGTTCTGTCCTTAATGTAACTATAAAGAAAAGAAGGCACATGGCAAGCACTTATCATCCACACACATTGTTTTCCTCAGGAGATTTGACTTTTGAAGCAACAATGTAATAGTAATTTAAATTTCTGAATTGGATATATAGAGATAGATGTTAGAAGCAAGATGGAAAGGAATAAAGGGAAGCAAGGTTAAAAACCCCTCCAGTATAAGATTTTTTACAAGCAAAATAATTCCTTCCATCTGCCCCGTAATGTCTATGTCCCCTCTCAGCCTGAAGCAGTCAGAGCAGACATCATCCTAAATCCCTCAAGACTGAGGAATGAACAACCATAAGGGGAGAGTGTAACCATGGACCAAAGTAGATTTATTGATATTGTAGTTATTATCTTGTGTTAACAGAAGAACTTGTAACATTGATGTAATGGTCGCCAGGGGCTCAGAAGTAAGGGAGAGGGATGAATGGGTGGAGAACAGGGCGTACTAGACTTTGGCTAGTAGAATTGCTTCAATATTGGTTCATCAACTGTAACAAATGTACCACACTAATGTAAGAGGTCAGTAATAGGGAAGACTATGTGTGGAGGTGTCTGTGGGGAGGGTTATATGGGAATTCCTTATACTTTGGTGTAATTTTTCTGTAAAGGTAAATCTAAAACTTCTATAAAAATAAAATTTAAAAAATGTTTCCAGTAGAACATTTGAAATAATACTCTAGAGGTTGAGTGTTTGACTTTTAGGTGTGGCAAGCCCCATCTATAGAGCTCTTAGTCACAAAATTCCAAAACCCCAGTATTAGTATGAATTGTACCCTTTACACAAGAATGGTGTGCCTGTCCTCCTGTCTTATGGAAGCACTTCTGTTAGGAACAAGATTTATAACTTTAAATCAATTTTTAGTGTAAAATGATATCCTTATATTTGACTCATTGTTTCTTGATTTGAATAGCTTTAACGATCAAATTGTGTGACTAAAATATATGAGCACTTTGAAATATGATTTATAAGTTACTGACAAAACTGAAGAGAATAATTTAATCCCTATGAATGGAAAAAACTTGACATATTAGATTTTTTCTTGCCACTTGACATTTTAAACTCAAAATTAAAAGTCATACTATTTATGAACCTTTATTGGATCAACCTTTGGTTCCATGCTGTTTTATTTCAAATAGTTATGGTTGGTTTTTGTGTTTTCCTTTTAACAAAGCTTAGTTATAAGGTTGACATTGAAAAATTGTAGGAAGAGAAGGGTTACTGGTAGAATTCAAAGCTTTTATCTATACATTTTTATTTGTTTTTCTTAGAAAAGTAGACTGTTCTACAAAGCACTGACTAGTGATTTTCAGCACCTGGTGTGATAAGGAGTTTACAGTTATTTTAACCAAGGTTAAGTTAAACAAGATCTTACCTAATAGTGAAGTTTAATTTAAAACAAAAATATACCCAAAAGTGTGAAGGCACATTCCCTTCTTGAAAGTACACAAGACCTAACAAGCCTACTATGTTACAGACAAATCCTTAAATTACAGATGACATGGAAGAAGGTAGAAAACTAACAGTCCATGAGTAGGTTGGCGTGTGACCACAGCAAAAGTGTGAACAAAGCGGATTTTGCTACCTGTTCAGGCTGGGTAAATACTATGATTCATTGTGAGTTTGCTGTTCTGGTCTAAATATTTTAGAAAGTTTAATTGGGAAAAAACGACGCATTCCTTTTGTTCTGTAATTGCTCTCCTTTTATTTTAGGTCAGTTTTATTTACCTGATAGCCTTTCAGGAGACCAATTTTACCCTCTGAGAGTTACAGTTGATGTTGCTCTCCTGGCTTGTTCAGCCAACCACTGAATCCCAGCTTCCTCCATATCAGCTTCCTTTGAGATGAGCCCCTCAGAGCGGCCATTAGGAAGTAAGATCAAAAGAAATCATGTACAATAAGGACTTTTTCCTATATCTGGCATTCCACCTAACTATTGGGCAAACACTTCTTAGTGCCCCAGGGCCCACAACCTTTAATGCTACCCCCATTCAGGTGATGGTACGCAACCTCTCCCACACCCGGCCCCAATATTGTGTTAGGGTGTAGGCTCAGCCCTGACTCACAGGGAAGAGGTGGTTTGTATCCTGTGAGTCACTGACACCACTTCCTGCTGGCACATTTGAGATTTCACTTACATACAATCTCTAAAAGGTGAAGGTACAGAGATACATAGGTGAGCTTCACATTCCCAAAACCCATTTGGAAATGTGATGAAACAATGGTCTCTAAAGGAATTTTGATTTTCATAGCAGCTTTGGAATAGATTTCCAACTGCCAGTTTTCGGTTTACAGATCATCTACTCTCTATCACCTTGTATCTTAGTTATCATTGTGGCATTTGCCTCTAGACCTGTTTTTTTTTTTTGACACACTGACACTATCAAAAATCTTTAGCATTGTAGTGAATTATTATCACAGCAGGCATCCTTGGTTAAGGACCAAAAGCTCAAATATAATGTCTGTAATTGACTTGTTCTCTCTCAAAGAGAGATTGTAATGTTCAAATGACACTAAAGGCACGAAAAGAAAAAAAAAAAACAGAAGGATTAAGGAAATGTGTAGATATGGCTTTAGCATCTATTCATTCCTGTATGATTTTTTTCAATAATTATTCTTAAGAATGATAGGGTAGTGGATATCAGCATACTTCATGGGGAGAGTTTTTCAATCTTCTGATTAACCCCACTTACTTTTATACTCCAGTTTGCAAGGGCCCAGGGCAGAAAGAAGTAAGGCAAAGGAAAGTTTGAGAACCAGTTTTAAAGCAATAGAGCTGTATGTAAGGACACATGACTTAGAACTAATTTTGCTGTTTTTTCATTTGAGAAGAGCATTTAAAATTATTTATAATTTCATCTACAAAATAGTCTGCTGTTAGACTAATGCAGCAAGTCTCACAGAAACCATCCTGAGTGATGGACTGCGTCCAGGGAAGCGTCACAGGTAAGGAAAGCCCGGTTTTCATAGAGGCACACCCTAGGCCGAACATTCTTTAATTAACAAAGACAAATATTTCACCTGTGGCCTGAGCAACTAGAACAAAGTTTCCTACTGTGGAAAAACTAACAACACTAAAAACCTTGAATAATAATAATGAAAAAAAAAAAAAAAAAAACTAAGAAGGAACACCCCAAAACAATTAGCTGGATTCTATAATAATCACAGGTCGCAGTTGTAAGCAGTTCCAAACAGGAAAGGCTGGTCTCTGGTTTTTGGAAAGGACAGAGAAACTAGCTTCAAATGTGCATTTTTCCCAGTGGTCCTTTCCTGATTGGGGAATTGGTAATGTCTCCCTCAAAGCATTCCTCAGTAGAAGCATGGAGGGATAGGAATATCAGAATACGAAACACATAGCTAGAAATCAGGTTTGTATTTGAAGAGTCTGTATAAGTTAAAGGGTTTAATTCTTTAGTAGTAAAAGTGCCTGGCAAAATTATATTAAGAATTACAAAAAAATTCACTCGGCTAAGAATCTTGCTCATCCTCTCAAAAGCTGTATGGAACATAGTACTCTCTTGAATTCTATTCTACTGACAGAGGAAATCCAGATTTTAGCCATTTTTTGTCTCTTAAGAACAGTGACTTATTTTGTCTATAAGAGCAATTGAAACAGCATTTATATAGTAGGAGAAACATGGAGTACGGAGGAGATAGCTTTAAACCTTTCCAAAAAAAAGGTATTTTCACATCAATTGAAAAGTGATCTGACTTGATATTGAAAGATAGATTCTTAACTCTTGTCTCCTTTGTTCACTATATATATGATCTGGGACAAGGCATTTAGTTTAATTGCACTGAGGTTGTTCTATTTCCCAGGATTGTTCTAAGTGTCAAATGTCAAGTTATAAAAATATAAACCATGATGCTGATGTGCAACTTGGTTTTCACTACCCAAAGAAAATACAGTTTTCTTAGTAGATACAAGCTTTGTCTGATTAAGAAAAGATAAAAAAAAAAATCCCGGAATCACATGAATTAGTCATTCTTTAAAATATCAAACAGCAAAGAAATTTGTAATTTTATTACAGACCAGTAGAGGGCACTACCCACATACACTGTTAAAACTAGAGGCTCAAAGTAGAAATATTGCACTACTGAGTGTCAAAAACAGATACTTCAGAAAAATCTTTTTTAAAAATTTCCCCAGAATTAAGGTATGGAAAATCAAGACCCAGAGAAGTTTATTCAATTTGCCCAGCATCACATAGCTCAATTTTTCTCACAGGATTGCCTTTCCACTGTACTCCGCTGTTTTCCTTTGGGTTTAAATTCTCTGCACCAATTACAATGACCCTGGTTTGTTATGCATAATGCTCATTACACTCTACTATTGCCCACTTCTAAACTCTGTAATATGGTCCATTTTCAGCATAGCTATATACCCTTGGGAAAGTTACATCAACTCTTTATGCCTCAGTTTTCCCATATGTCTAGGGGAGATAATAATATCTTCCTCAAAGAGTCCTTGAGGATAAAATGAGATAATAAAAATAAGGGAGGTAGAATCGTGCCTGGGAAAGAGTAAGTGTTCAAGAAACGTTAGTTGCTGCTAACTATATTGAAACTATCACCATTAATAGTCTTTATGTAACAGCTACTTATATAGAATGGAAAGAATGGTTGAAGTGCAAATACCTGAGGCTTAAAAAGAAAAAGCTAGACTCTCTTAAGTAAACTTGCGTGCAATTAAAAGGATTCTTCTTATCCTGTTTTCTATGCAATTCAGAAACTGCTTGAGTCATTCTGATGCCTCTTTTCAAACATTTATATTTTCATTGGAGACAAACCATGAAACACCTTGTTCAGGCCCTCAATGTGCTGACAGAAACCGGATTCTAGGGGTCAGTGTGCTTCATCAAGCATGTGTGTTCCTTCCCATACTAGATAATATACATTATGGTTTTACTTAGATTACATTTTATTAAATAAAATATATTCTAGTGTGCAAAACAATGCAAAGGGTAACTTAAGCACTTAAATCAACTAAAATGAATGTTTCTTAGCTTGAGTTTCCTGTTTAGTTGTTACCATAAGTGAACCTGATTTTTATTTGAAGGCTTCCTTTGTGATGGGGATTGTCTTGGTATATTGCTCTGAATACATTATTTGAAGGGAGTAAAACTGAAACTTTAATTCCTAAACTTCTTAGGAAATCAGACTTTAAAATAAAGTCTTCAAAAAGGTGACTGTGAACTGTTTAGAGTGGGTCAAATCTGTAATTATAAATATAATGCCAAGTCTTTTACTCTGGGACTGGGAAGTGAGGTAATTTATTTTCAATTATGCTTGTTTCTATTAATTATTTCCTTTTATGGTTTCGATGGATTAAATCCTTGAAATAACTAAAAGAACTCTATAAATACTCTGTGGTACTCTGTAATCTATATAATACTCTAGGACTCTATAAATACTACATTATATAGAAATATGATTAAGGTTTTTTTCCCTGAAATTTTAATTATATATTTGGTTTTTCTCTGTTAATAGGTTTCCATCTTCTACAAGCAGTTCTCAGTACAACTGTGATCCCATCGTGCATCCCAGGAGAATCTGATGATAACTGCACAGCTTTAGGTAAACCTTACTTTGTCAATATTTCATCAAAGGATTACACATTTTTTAATATAAAATTAAACTCTAAGACCAAAAATATGTGGCACTGAAAAAGAAGAAAATAGCTGCTGTAATAAACAAGACTTAACTGGCTTAAAAACTCACCATAGAACTAAACTCTCTTGAATTAACTAATGGCTTCAGTTTGCAATTTGCTTTTGGAATGATTAGTTTGAGAATTATTTTGATGTTGGAAAAAAGTGGACAACTTTTGTCTGGAAAAGTGAATAATACCTACTGTGGAGGGTAATGGTTTTTTGTGTGTGAAAACTTACATTTTCTATCCTTAAAGGTTGTCTTTTGAAAATTAAATTTTCAGGTTTAGAGGTTTTTTTGTTTGTTTGTTTTTAAATCCCACTGGATATTTTCCTTTTGGTTCGGATGTTTGTTTATTGATCTAGGGAGTATGATCACTAAAATGACTTCCTACTCCTGAAAATTCTCCTCACCTGATTGGCCATCTGATCTGCTTTTTGAAATAGCTCATAGGTCACTGTTATGAAAGGGTGATTAAGCTTCAAAGAAGGTGACAGAATATATTCAACTTTCCATTCCCTTCACAGTTCAGACAGAAGACAATCCACGTGTTGCTCAAGTGTCAATAACAAAGTGTGGCTCTGACATGAATGGATACTGTTTGCATGGGCAGTGCATCTACCTGGTGGACATGAATGAAAATTACTGCAGGTAAAATGCTAAGAAAAAAGCAAACAAACAAAAAACATGCAAACAAGAAACAGTTTACTTTAAACTATATGTCTCCCTCTCTTATTTTTTGAAGTTACCCTATATTTCTATGGGCTATTTGAATGCAGTCTATATGCACTATTAGAAATTTTGTCAACTGGATTTTTAAAAATTAGTACAAATTTAAAATTAGCATATTATATAATCAAAGCAAATAGTAATTTTCAAATTGTAGGGAAACTTCAGGGGTGCAGAATGGGGAGGGCTTCAAAAGGCTTGTTCCACACTGCCTTGCTAGCAGCTCCACTTTGATCTCTTCATTGAACTTCTATATAAGCTGTTTTTTTAAAGAATTGATTACCCTGATTTAGAGAAAAACCACCCCAAATCTACACAACTTACAAAACACCACCCTATATTGTCAGCCACCTTGGTAGCTGAACCAGGATGTCTTTTTAATACCACAATTTAGCCTGAGTACTATAGGGGGTTCTTTTATCAATGTCAGCCCCACTCTAAGGTCGATCTTTGAATTCATCTTTACAACTTTTGGCAAACCTTGTTGGTTTCTTGCATTGCAATGTGAAATTCGTTCTCACAATTAATCCATAACCGTGATATTTTTCTAAAGAATTGATTTTTCTCTTGAATTTTCCTTTAGGTGTGAAGTGGGTTACACTGGTGTGCGATGCGAACACTTCTTTTTAACAGTCCACCAGCCCTTGAGCAAAGAATATGTGGCTCTGACTGTGATACTTGTTATCTTGTGTCTTGTCATAATTGCTGGTTCGTTATACTATTTCTGCAGATGGTAAGCTATTTTTTTTTTTTTTTTTACATTCTGCTTGTATAAATTGCTTGCATCTTTCACGAGAGCAGACTTTAAATTGGATACAAATTAGATAAAAATGTTACTTGGGGGGGGATAAGATGCTATCTTTATCATCTGCACTGATGACATCTACAGAGACGTTTTAGAGTCAGAATACCTGGATTTGACTCTATTATTAGCTCTGTTACTTATTACCTGTGTGACCTTATGCAAGTCAAACTTCAGTCTAAGTTCCTTCCTCTAAAAAACATATATGGACATTCTTATCCTTCATTAAAAATAGGGCTGTTTTTAGTATCAAATATGATAATGTATGTGAAAGTAAACCATAAGGCATGATACCAATGTTATACTCTGCCACCTGCATTTAATTCATTAGGACCTAATTTTGTACTACATAAAGCATAGCCATGTAAATTAATAACCCAAGAGGCTTAGGATCTTAAAATTTAAGACAGTCTAGTAGAAATGAGTTTCCAGACAGTTTTAAAACTTAATGCTAAAACAATGGTTCATAGTTCCTTAAACAGTCATACCCTGTCTTCCTGTGCAATATTGTGAATATGCTGATAACTGGGAAAAGAGAATGGACATTGAAACTACTCACAGTATATTAGACCATCAGTCTTTTAGGGCTAGGATCAGGGTATGGGAACTGAGTGTGTTAATTACTAACAGTTGCTCTAAAATTATCTTCATGAAATCTTTCTTATTTTTGAAACTTGTACATATTGTTCAGTGTAGTTGGATGAATGATAAATGTTTTTTGGTGAAAGTAGAGCACTTCTATTTCTGAAGGTCTGAATGTGTACTGCTTTTATAATATTAAATTTATTTTGTCCATATTTTATTCTAAGTATTCATCAAATAACAATGCCTTCCTAATTGGGTATAATCACAGAACAGGATATTACTGAAACCAAAATAAACCTGAAGGAACTTTGACTTTATAGATGGGGAAACAGAGACCTAGAGAGGTAAATTGACATGGTTATATAGTTCACAAGTGGCAGAACCAAGTTAAGAACAAAAGCTTTCTAATCCAGTACTCTTCCACTAAGTATAGGCAATATGCAGCCTCCTCAAGGCCAACATGCCCCATCTCCTAAATGGATTAAAAAATAAGCACAGAATATTAGGAAGATAATAAATGAATGAATGGAGATTCTGAAGTTTTCTAGATCTTTGCTTAAATCTAACTGTGAGACTTGGGCAAGTTACCCAGCCCATTTGTGCTTTGCTTTCTTCCTCTGTAAAGTGAGGATAATGGTAAATGTGAGGATAAAATAAATAATGCGTGTGTAGCATTTAGGGCATCGTCAGTTGTCTAATTAGTGCCTCATAAATATTAGTTTGGATTGGTGATAACATATCAATATGATGGGCAGAATAAAGTAATGTAGATGTTTCCTAATACATCCTTAGATAGTAGGGAAGGAAGGAAAGAAGGAAGGAAGAAAGATAAAAGAAGAGAACAGAGGAAAGGAGAGGACAAGAGAGAAGAGAAAAAAAGAAAGAAAAGAAAAGAAAAGAAAAACCCAGGCTTAAATGTAGTCACATGCCACTCCTGGAAAGATATATTATATACATTCATTATCATGCTAAATCCTCTAAGAAGTCCTGTAGTCAAGAAACTCTTTTAATTGTGTTTCACCAGTTCCTCCCCAAATTATTTGACCATAGGTCATTACCCTTTGCCCCCTCTTTTCACCTTTGTCATTTTGGAAACACTCTGTTAATATACCTTTTGAGTTCATGCATCCCTTTTTTGGTTAATGTACTTTCTTCTTATTAACTATAGTACTAACAATTTCATTTCTTAATGCTTCCAGGTACAGAAACAGAAAAAGTAAAGAGCCAAAGAAGGAATATGAAAGAGTGGCCTCAGGGGCTCCAGCATTGCCACAAGTCTGACTGACACCATCAAGTTTATAGTCAGGGATGCACAGTATGCCTGGTTAATGTTAATATTCCTATTTTATTAATATTATTTATGTTGGTCATATCTTAGGTCAGCAATGGTATATTTTTAATATACTTGGAAAATATTTTTATTTTTGTTTTATTTTTGAGAAACTATTTGCTAATATATAATGTACACAAAATATTTAATATAGAAGCCAATTGATATATATTTTTTAAAGATATCATTTCCAGGGCTAAATGACTTATTAAAAGTTTCAGAGGTTATTCGCCTACTGCAAAGGAGTGAGAAATGTCCAGTAGATTGCTTAGAAATGTCGACAAATGACAGATTTCTCAAAACCTAAATATATAGTAAAATCAATTTAATAAGTATACAATTCCCTACTATTAAAATCAATGATAATTGGGTTGACTATATAATAGTTTGATATATGAGGTGGCCATGTATTTGATGTATTATTGTGCCATGTATTAGGGCAGTAATTCATTGAGAATTGGGGAAAAGCAAAAACAGGTCCTGTGCTGAGTACCACACACTTGAAACAAACAAACCTGGGAAGGACGTCCTCTATCCTCTCCAATCTTCAGCAATAATGTGATGTTTGTCTGCCTAGAGGGGAGGTGTACAATTCTCACAACTCTTGTGGATGCCCATTTAACAGATTCATCTTAAGTAAAATGAATTGGAAAACTTAATTTTATATCATCTTTTCTGTAAATAGTGGGTATTTTATAGATCTACAATGTTGCTTTGTTTTGAATAGTATAACATTTATGTGAGGTAACTTGTTCATCAGACAATTAGAAAAAAAATCCACACTTAAATCCAAAATTTGTGCTTCCTTTCAGAGTATTTATTTTCACAGGAACTTTGAAAGAATTCTAAGATTAAATCATGGTCTAAAATGTGATGGACTAATCATTATTTTAAAAATTAATGTAGGGCATATTACCTAGGGGGGTAGAAATCCAGTTATTTCATTTTCTATGCAAAAAAAGTTTTAACTTAAAATCAACTTAGTAAGTAACTTCTTTAAGATTTTAAAATTATATATTGAAAATTATATCCTGAAGCAGGGAGTGAGAAAAATAGGAAAAATAAATCATAGTGTATTTTTCGAAATGAGCAAACTCATTTGGAAGCTTTTAAAATTTAGAGACTTAACTATACTTCCTTATGGAGGTTGACATGAAACCAGGGGCTTCTTTTTCATCGTTTGTTTATTTTTTTGGAAGAGACTAAGGTTTCTTCTGCGCTCTGAGCCCATAGGTCTCAGTGAGTTAACAAGAATACTTTGGTCAACTGCTGAGCTCATGCTAGGCTCCCTCATTGAATGCTAAACCTTTGGGTAGTATCTCTCTGGATCACATACTAGGTCAGGGAGGTTCTGTTCTTTCTCCACCTTTTTTTTCCTGGTATGAGTTAGGGCTGAACTCTGGAGTGGCAGGTGGTAGGACTTGCCTCCATATGTATCCATGCATTATATACCCTGGTGCACATAACTCATCCAATGTACTGAATGTGGTTCTTTACTAAGAGGGAAACAAACAAAAGCATGCACGCACCCGTATACACACGCACCTGTTGAGCTGCATCGATCATAGAATTACAATTATTTTTTGCTCTGTCAAACAATATATAAGATAAAACTTAAAAACAAGGTAAAGAGAAATAAAATAAAAATCAGCGATATCTAAAAGGATATTGCCATATCCCATTTAATGTTACTGAAGTCAAATGTATTGTTTTAGAACACATTTTAAATCCTACACATACATATTGAGCACCCATTGTATGTAAAGGAAGTCTTCCTATCTTGTGAATTTAACTGTTTCAAAGAAAATTTTTTAACTAACTAAGAACTCAGCTGCAATACATTTGTTTTTTTTAAAGGAGAGTCATATTGGTTCATCTTTAGTATCTCAATTCACATTACATAGCTAAATGCAAATAGTTTTGGCTGTTTTTGATCTTTATTTAAGAAGGCTTTGAAAACTAAGCCCTGTAAGAGTTAAATATTTATAAATGGATATTAAGTAATAAAAAGAAATGACTAAGATAGTTTTTTATGAGTAAATATAAATAAAAATAGTTGTTTTAATGGGGATGATGCTTAGCAAACATTAAAAAAACTGATTGCTACCAGTTCATGTTACCTACAAATAATGGAAAGATTTTGGCTTATAGTTAGCCCAACATCTTCATTTTACAGATTTCTCACCATACACACACACACACACACACAGACACGCACGTATTTCTAGAAAGGGTTATGTCTGTCCAACAAAAGCAAATAGAAAAACAAATACATAATTCCTGTTTTCTTACCAATGCTGTACAGTAACCCATCGGACACATCCTATAACCAAGGACATAAAGTTCTATGATTGTTAATAAAGGTTTAACCTTAAAATTCAGACTATATATTATACATAATACAATAGAACTCAACTGTTCTCCTAGACATTCTTTTGCTCTTATCCCTCTTCCCTCTGCCAAGAATCAAAGCAATGGGAGAAATGAATGTGATATACTGGTATGACTATGTCTTAACTTAGATTTTTACTTTTGAATTCTTCAGAAGAAAACTAGCTAAATTCAACTGCAGTCAGGTGTCAAATCATTTTTTTTTTTACCACAAATATATGATATTAATGCCTAATTTCTGTTTAATTCAATAATGCAGTTTTTAAACTCAAATATGATCCATTTTGTTATTTTTGCTCCAATGTCCTGTCTGTGTACTTTTGGAAAAAATGTTTCATTCACTGCCCAGTATTTTCTGACATTTTCTCATATTTATATGGGAAAAGTAAGAGTAACAACTTGTATAAATAGTATATCTGGAATACATTTTCATGTTTCAACTAAATGTTAATTTTATCTAAACACATATTATTCAAATTGGATGATGTTAAATGTAAGATAGTGTACTTTTCTCTTTGCTTTTTTGCACTCTGTAATTGCACTTTTTAAGTTTGAAGAGCCATTTTGGTATACTGTTTATATTAAAGATGTTATGGAACATAAAGTTGTATTGCAAGCAGTTTAAAGTAACTATTTGATTATGAATTTTATCAGAGTACTGAATTGTATCAATTTGTTTATGTTCATATCAGCTTTGATAATCGTGTACCTTAAAATATTGAAGGAGAATATAGATAATTTACAATTTTTATTTATTTTTGTTGGGAACTGAAAAAAAACAATTGAAAAATAAAAATGGATTAAGTACCATGCATAATAAAATCTTTGTTGATAAATACAGTCTCCTAATTTTTCTGCTATTTCTTTCATATTACATTCAAAGAATTAAAAACAGTGATGCTACAATCTGTTTAGATATAAAAATAAAATGATCTTAGTTTGGAAAAGCATTATATGAATTTATCATATTATTTATGGCTTACCATAATGAATAATTTAAAAATAAACTTATTAATTATAAAATACTAGATGTTAATATTTTTTTAAATTGCAAAAGAATAAATATCCTACTGAAAAGTAGCTTTTGACAGGACACCTCAGCCAGAGGCATGTCTCGTGGCTTTCCAAGTCATTTATAGCAAAAGACCTTGATTTCTCTGAACCTCTGTCACAGTAATACCTTCCTTAGTACACTGCTTCTATAACCTACAGAATACATTATCAATTGTTAACTCCTTGAATCCTTTCATAAGCCTATGGATAGGGCAGGCAGGCATGGCTATGACCATTTTGCAAGGAGGTGAAGTAATTTGTCCAGGTTGAGCCTGGAAGCAAAGGGTGGAGCTGGCATGAGAAATTAAATCTTCTGACTCCCAAATCTACATCAGTTCTGGCCATGTCAGAGCAGTCAGAGCCACCATGAATAGTTAGCCAAAGGTCAAGTGTAGAGCTTCTTAGAAGAAATATAAATTCTTATAAAAAGAAATCCTCAGGATCTCACAGAAGCATCAGACTTGATAGTTCCAAGCCTGAGAACTCAGAGGGTTAAGGAAAAGAGCTCCTAGAAATCCTTCCGTCTCTCAGCTTCCACGATACCACACTTTCCTGGCTTTCCACCTACTACTCACTCAGTCTGTCTTCCTGGCTCTTCCTCAATATTTCCCCATCCCCCACCACTGACCTGTAAATGCTGGAGTGCCCAGAAATCAATCTTTGAACTTTTCTGTAGGTATAGCCACAACTATGTTTATTTTATATGGCCTCATGTCTTTAATTGCCATGTATCAATTGATTACTCCCAGCCTAGATATTTCTCCTGGACTCTAAATGTTTATATCCAATTATCAATCCAAGATTCTGCTTGAATATCTACTAGATATCCAAAGGTAATATATTCAATAACTGATATTTTTCTTAACATTCTTCCTGCAATGTTCCCATCTGAATTAAATTAATCTCTATCCTTCTAGTATTTCAGGCCAAAAACCTATTGTCACCTGGGAAGTGCCAAATGTTAATCTTCAAGTGATTCCTCAAGGATTACCCTAAGCTTTTTACAATAATGGCTGAATTGGTCATTTTGAAGAGATTACATAGGCAAAAAAAGTTTTCAGGAAACTAGAGATAGAACATCACAATTTTCAAAAGGAGAAAATTTTAGGTACTGAATTTGACTTTGAGCAATTCTGGAATATATTTCTCCCTAAATTCACACAAACCATTATAAAACATAAATGCTGTTCATTAGTTCCCAACATGGTTTCATTAAAAAAGAGACATAAAATATTGATCTCTTAAATATCCTGACTGGTCACCAAATAATGGAAATTATCCATCACACAAAACCACAGGAGATAACTCCATTCAGTTTATCTGAATTTCAGAGAAATAATTTGGGAAAAGCCTTCCACAAATTTCACATGAACCAGTAGTGCAATGTACCTATTAAGAAAATAAGCACAATTTAGGTGGTATTTAATGCAGGTATTGTAAATGAATGGGGGCCATATGACTGGATGATACAAAAGCAATTCTATTAAAAGCTTGGATATATGCTCAATGGGATATATATATATATATATATATATGTACATATATACTTATACATATATAATCTTTTACTTGTGTATATATCTTACAGATAAGAGCTTGGATATATACTCAGTGGGGAGACAGGAAATATACATAAAAATTTTAGCAGGGGTGTGTGACCTTTTTAATCAATCTATTAGAAGAAATAACTGATTTTCTACTATTCTCCCAGTATTGTCTCTTCTGCTAGAGAGGATAGCAGAATTGGTACCGAGGAAATATATGCCATTGTTCTGGCCCTGACATCACTATCAGGAGCATAACATATTCTTTTTAAAAAATAGTAGAAACAATACTTTATTAATCAACCAATATTTATTGAAAAGTTTTTTTAAAAATCTAGCAATATACAAAGGATTATGGAATATTCAAAATAAGTATAAAATATACTTTATAAGTATAATATATATTGCAAGAAACTTAGGAGTCTAAAGTTTGGGGAACATTTAAAGAGCAATGCAAGGCTTCAATTGTTAGATTTCTTTGATTTTTAAGAAACAGAAAATGACTCTGGCTTAACCAAGAAGGAATTTCTAGGAAGGATATGGGTAGTTCAATAGAATCAAAGTAAAAGCCAAAGAACTAGGGCAGCTTTTTGGTGATTTAGGTAGCAGCAAACTGCTTCTAGAAGGTGTAAATCAGTCCTTGGGACTCTATGGTCTAAGAAGTCAGCATCTGATTGCTTAGCTGGGGTCATGGGTCACCCCTTGGCCAGAGAAGGGCAGGATATCTTAGTTGTGAGAGCACTAGGTTTGTGTCTAATAGGCAAAATGGGTTCCCCAAAGAAAAAACAGGGTGCTATTACCAGAGGAAGAAAGAATGAATTTGGAACAGGTGAACAACAAAAGTTCACCACATATATTAAACTATGATACAAAATAAAGAATTAAAATAATTTACAGGGAAACGGATGTGGCTCAAGAGGTTCGGCGTCTGTCTACCATATGGAGGGACTGGGGTTCCATCCCCGGGACCTCCCGGTAAAAAAAAAAATAATAATTTACAGAAAGGTGGTATTAACAGGAAAGGTTTTATTGACAAGGTGGAACTTTAACTGGACCTTGCTAAATTGACGTGACTTTGATAAGCAGAGGGGGGGCTTGGAGGACATTTCAAATGGAAAAATAATCAGCAAAATCCATTGGGAAATAAAGACAAACACAGTATGTTTATTGTATGTCAAGGAAACCTTCCTGACAATAGCAGAGGATCTATATTTGTGAATCATTAAGAATTTAGCTTGGAGAATCTTCAAAGCAATAGTAAAAAGATAAACTTTATATTAGTGGGCTATAGGAATCATGTAAATCTCTTGATCAAGAAAGTGACATCATTAAATTGCAGAGATACGTAGAACAATGGCCTCCCAAAGGTTATAGGCATTGAGTTGAGGAGATTGTCCTGGATTAGCTGGGTGGGCCCAAACCAGTCACATGAGACTTTAAAAGTGGGAAATCCTTCCGTGATCCAAGATATACAACATGACAAGGACTCCATTCATACTTGTTGGCTTTGAAGATGGAGGAAGGGGGCCACAACCAAGGAATGTTGTGCTAGAAATGGCAAGAAAATGGATTCTTCCCAGAACATCCAGAAAGAAACATAGTCTTTCCAACATATTGCTTTTAATCCAGTGCTGACACCTTGATTTGGGATCTTGGGTAGGTTGGGATGAGAGATAATGAAGTAGGCAAAGTATAAATGGACCTAAGATGGAGGCTTATATATTATTTACATTCCTAAATGACAAATATCAGTGACAGCTATCAAAATTCCTATGGGAAATAAATCTGTTTGGGAGGTGGATCTGCTGAGAAGTTTCCCATTTAGTAGTCATAAAGTATAAAAGCAGTTTAGGGACATAGAACATATATTAATTTTATTATTTTGAGCACGTAAGTCAGTATTTCTACCTAATCTATCTGAATAATAGAATGTTCTCAAACAGATGACTTAAGTTGGGATATTTCATATATAAACCATTACCATCCATCTGCACTGTCTTCTCAGGTGTAATCTTTTTTAAAAAAGAAATTGAATATTTTTGAATTTGTATGTTCAATAAAGTTGCCCTCTTAATGGACTTCTGACCTACTCTCTTAGTTTGCCAAGGCAGCTATGACAAATGCTTGGCTTAAACAACAGGAAATTATTGTCCTAGTCTTTAAAGCTAGAAGTCCAACCTCAAGCTATTGCAGGGCTAGCTTTCTCAAGGAGTCTATAGGGCTCCCAGCACTCTTCCAACTCATGATCTTTTCTTGTGTCTGCTGCTCTCATTCTGATGACTTCTGCCTTCTACCAACTTCTTGGTAGAAGGAAATATGCTTGACTGTGTCCAAATTTCCTTTGTTTATCAGAACTCCAGTCATATGGATTAAGGCTCACCCTGATTCAATTTGGCTTCATCTAAACAGGGTATTTGAAGATCCTATTCACAAATGAGTTCATACCTTAACTATTAATATTGTCTTCTAAGGTCCTATTTTCAAATGAATTTCAACTCACAGTACTGGAGGATAGAACTTGAGCATGTCTTTATGGAGAACATGATTCAATTCTCAAAACCTACAGAATTGTAAGATAATAAATTGTGTCATTTTAAGTCATTAAGTTTGTAGTGATTTGTTTTACAAGTGATAGAAAATTAATACAATTGGAGTTTTTGGAAAGATAGTAATGAGAGTGGTTGAGAAGACTGATAGGGAAAGAGGTTAGGCAAACTCAGGATATAAATGCATTACCTTCCCCCCAGCAAGAGACATGACTCCTGGGGATAAGCCTCCCTGGCACCGAGGGATTACTACCAAGCACTGGCTGGTGATACAATTGGAAAAAGACCTTGAATAAAAGAGGAGAAAGGTAAAGACAAATGAGTGTATATGACTAAGAGACTTCAAAGTGAGTTGGGAGGTCATCTGAGAGGTAACGCTTATGCATGTCTCAGCAGGATCTCATAGAAAGCCAAGGTAGATACTACCCCAAATAGTGGGGCTCCTGAGGGCTCTGGAGACACCCAAGTCCTACAGTCAGGGCAGATAGCTCCTGAGTTTGGTGCCTTGCCAGTGGGCCCTACTTTGGAGTTTGTGCTCCCGAGTGTGACAGAGTTGGACTCAGATGTGACTTCTCTACACATGCCTCTCCTGTCCCTTTTATTTGAACCTATAGTTGGTGCCGAAGTTGGTAGGTGTACGTCGAAGAGATTTTATTTTCTGAGCTATCCATGTGCCAGCTGGGCCCTGAATCTCAACGGAGTTGCAATACCTACTCTCCAGTTCATTGGACTCACCCAGGACAACTAACAAGGAGATGATGATGGACAATGACCATCCCAAGGAATAGAGAGAGTCTACAACTGCAAGCATGAGAGTTCCATCCATCTGCCCGATGGGATCAAAGTCCCTTCTCAATTAGAGGTGGAGTGGGCATCACCAGCCCAGAATCCTCAGGACTGAGGAATGAACTATGGACTAAAGTAGACTTACTGGTATTCTACTATAGACTTATTGTGATTTAGCACTAGAAGAAATTATATCATTGATGTGGAGGCAGTGGTCACTGTAGGTTCTGAGGGCAGGGAGAGGGAATAACAGGTGAAATATGGGGGCATTTTGGGGATTTGGGAATTTTCCTGAATGACATTACAACAACAGATACAGGCCATTACATATCTTGCCATAACCTACAAAATTGTGAGGGCGAGAGTGTAAATTGCAGTGTAAACTATAATCCATGCTTAGTGGCAATGTTGTAAAAAGTTTTCATCAATTATAATGAATGTACCACACTAATGAAAGATGTTGTTATTGTGGGAAAATGTGGGAGGTATAGGAAGTGGAGCATAAAGGAATCCCTATATTTTTAAATAACATTTATGTAATCTAAATATCTTTAATATATATATATGTATATATATATATATATATATATATATATATATATATTTTTTTTTTTTTTTTAAAGAAAGAGGCCAGGGGCAGAGACCAGGTAATGGGGTCTTATAATGATCTAGATGTAAACTGATCTGGGAGAACAAAGTAAGAAATTTTTGGTACAACAGAAAGAAGGATTAAAAAGTATTTAGTGAATGGATCTGCAAAATGAGAGTAAGTAAATTTGAAGAGAATTCAGTTTGGAGAGAAAAGAAATGAATCTAGCTTAAATATGTTGAATCAAAGATAGTAGTAGGACATATATATAGAAAGAGTACATTTGAGTTATTTTGCAATACTTCAAAATTATATATTGCTTTGAAATTTACAAAATACTTTGACATCTATTAACTCTTCAGTTTAATGCCAAACTCTCTGTGATGGCAAATTACAGATGAACGACTATTTCCTACATGGGAATATAGCCCCAAGAAAGGCTGTGATTTTCCTCTAGATCAAAAAGCAAGTTAGGGGCATGCCTATATGGAATATAAATGTGGTCATGTGGTTATAGGGTGTTATCTCAGTGCATGGAGACCCACACAATAACCAATAAAATATTAAATTCCCATCCTGGAGAGTCCTGCTTCATTCCTTAATATAGTGGCAAAAATCTCAAAAAAAAAAACGACCAATCTGCCAAGCCATTGGTATTAATGCTTGTACTTAGGACTCCTTATTCTTGTAAAATCAAAGCTTAGCCTGATAATACCTATTGCCTAAGAATTACCTCCTGAAAACCTCCTTGTGGCTCAAATAAGGCCTCTCTCTAAGCCAAACGCAGTAAATAAACTCATTATCTTCCCCCCTGGTGTGGCACATGACACCAGGGGTTGAGCCTCCCTGGCACTGAGGGATTATTACCAAATGCCAACCAGCAATGCATTTGGAAAAGGACCTTGACCAAAAGGGGAAACAACTAAATACAAAAGAGTTTTTACAGCTAAAAGATTTCAAAATGAGTCAGAGGGTCACTCCAAATGTTATGCTTAAGAGTATCTCAGGCGGATCTCACTAACTGCCACAGTAAACAAAGCTTCAAACAGGGGTGCTCTCGAGGCTATTGAGACATCTAGATACTATAGGCAAAGCACACAACCCCATGAAATCAGCACCCCATCAGTGGGCCTTACTTTGGAATATATGATAACCTATCTCCCCAGTATAGACTCATTTATAATTTCCCTACACATGATTCTTCTACCCTTTATTTGAATCTATAATTAGCACTAGGCCCATTAAATATATGTCCCAGAGACTTAAATCTTTAGTCTGTTCATATTCCATTTGAGTCCTGTATCTCAGCAGACTTGCAGCAACACGTACTCTCCAGATCATCAGATTCACCCAGGACAACTATCAAAATGATGATGATGATAGACAGCCCTCATCTCAAAAAGCAAAGAGTATTTACAACTGCAAGGAAAACAGTTCCTTCCATCTGTCCCATAAGATCTAAGCCCCCCCCAACCCCCGTCAATCTGAAGCAGAGTGGGCATCACTATCCGCAAATCCTCAAGACTGAGGAAAGAACAAACATAAGGGGGAATCCAACCATGGACCAAAGTAGACTTATAATTATTGTAGTAATGGAAGAACGTGTAACATTGATATAAAGATAGTGGTCACCAGAGGTTCTGAGAGGAGGGAGAAGAAGAACAGGTGGAACTTGGAGCATTTTTCGGGCATTGGAATTGAATTGGAATTGTATCATTGCATCATATAGCAAAGACAGATACAGGCCAGTATACATTTTGTCAAAACCTATAAAATTGTGTGGTGCAAACTGTAAACCATAATATAAGCTATAGACCGTGATTAGTAGCAATGCTTCACTATTTGTTCATCAATTGTAACACATGTACACACTAAAATAAGATGTTATTAATAGGGGAAAATGTGAGAGAGGGAGAGGTGGAGTATATGGGAATCCCCTATATTTTTTTATGTAAATTTCTGTAATCTAAAATTAAAAAAAAAAAAAGTTAAAAGAAAAAATTACTATCAACAATCAAGGGGAAAAAAAGCAAGTCACAAAATTGAGACTCATGCCCCGGTGTCCTGGTCCCAGGCCAAATTCCCACCCCCTCCCCCCAAAACAATTGTGGAGCTTGGGTGTATGTTCTGTACTAAAGATGTCATTGTGGGGATCCCCATCACAAAGAACATAGCTGAACCCAGAGAAAGTTAAACACTTCGAAAGGGTGAGGTAGGGGATTAAGGGGGAAATGCCAAGGAGACCAATGACAGTCTAAGAAAATGTTTCCATCTAATTGATAAAAGAAAAGGAGTCAGTGAAGACAAAAGAAATAGTTAATTGTTCCATCCATCTATCCATGCATTCAATTATTCATTCAAGAAATGTTTATTGAGGGCTTACTTTGTGTCCTACTGTTCTACATTCTGAAAAAATTGATAAGCAAGAAAATTAAAACCGGAAATTTTCATTCTAGTAGAAAAGGAAAGGAAATAAGTAAGTACTAATAAAAATAACCACAGTAAACACTCATTTAGGGATTACTATGCGCTGTTAAGCTTTTCAAATATAATAACTCTTTAAATCTTTATAACAGCTCTATGAGGTACGTTACCATTTTTATAAGGCTCAATTTTCAGATGGGGAAACTGAAAGCTCAGAGTAACTAGCCCAAGTTCCCATGGATGGTGGTAAAATAAGGTAGCAACACAATACACTGTGGTTTCAGGGCTGCTTTTGGCTATGGTAGTTAGGGAGGCATCCCTGTGGAAATAATACATGATCAGAGATCCAGAACAATGAGATGAAGTCAGCCATACAAAATGTTGTGGCAAAGTAATCTTGATGGGGATCAGCAGGTCTAAGGATGCTAATATTCAAGAGACTAAGGAGATCAATGTGGCCAAAGCACGCTGAATAAACAGCAGCAAGAGCAGGTAGAGATGTAGGCAAGGAAAGAAAATCTAGGGAATATAGACTATGGCACAGTGTTGTTGTTTTTTTAAATATATATATATATTTTTTAATATACTTAGATTACACAAATGCTACACAAAAATTGTAGGGATTCCCATATGCCCCACCTCCCACTCCCTCCCACAACCTCCCACATAAACATCCTTCACTAGTGTGGCACATCACCTGCAATAGATATACACATGGGCCATAGTTCACACTGTAGACCACACTCTCTCACACACAGTTTTGCATGTTATATGATGATATAAAATGGACTGTATCTGTCATTGCAATGTCACTCAGGATAATTCCCAAGTCCCGAAAAAGCCCCTGTATTACAACTGCTTTTCCCTCTCCCTGCTCCGAAAGTGTCTGGTGGCCACTGGCTCCACATTAATGTTGTAATTACTTCCATTGCATGAATGACAATATGTCTATAACAGAATACCAGTAAGTCCACTCTAGTCCATAGCTATTCCCCAGTCCTGAGGAGTCTGAGATGGTGATGTCCACTCCACCTCCAAGTGAGAGGGGGCTTATATCTCATGGATAAAATGGATGGGATTATCCTGCCTGCAGCTGCAGACTCTCTCCATTCTCTGGAATGGCCGTTGTCCATCATCATCTCCCCACCAGGTGTCCAAGGTGAGTCCCTTGAGCTGCAGAGTAGGAGTTGCAGCTCCACCAAGATTCCAGGCCCAGCCGGCACATTTGACAGCCCAAAGACTCTGGTATCTGGAAGTACACCTACAAATTCTAGCAACACATATAGGTTTGAATAGAAGGCACAGATGGACCATGTGCAGGGAAGACATATTTGGGTCCAATTCTGTCACTCTCAGGAGCAAGGATTCCAAAGTAGGGCCCACTGATAAGGCGCAAAACTCTGGGGCTATCCACCCTGATATAGGAGCTGGGTGTCTCCAGAGCCTCAGGAGCCCCAACGTTTGGGGTGTATCCACATTGGAAGCCTATGTGGTCCTATTGAGATGAGCATAAGCGTTACCTCTGGGATGACCTCCCGACTCACTTTGAAGTCTCTTAGCTATATGAACTCATTTGTCTTTACCTTTTCCCCCTTTTATTTGAGGTCTATTCCCAGTTGTATTGCCCGTTGACACTTGTTAGTAATCCCTCGTTGCCAGGGAGGCTCATCTCTGGGAGTCATGTCCCACACTGGGAGGAAGGTAATGCATTCATATGCTGAGTTTGGCTTAGAGAGAGGCCATATTTGAGCAACAGGGAGGCTTCAGGAGGCAACCCTTACGCACCCAATAACAATAGGCTAAGTTTTAATATCAAGAGCAAAGCTTCATTAGGCTAGTCATTAATAACAAGAGCCCATCAGTGGATCATCCTCCTTTGTCAGACACTGCCCCTGCACTTGAGGGACTGTTGTTACTCCCTTGGAGAATATGGCAGAGCTCTCCAGGATGGGAATCTATTCTCTCATTATTGAGTGGTTCTCCACCCACTGTGACTATGCCCCATGAACATTTGAACAATTTTATATACCTTTTATGTATGCTCAGGTGAACTTCCTCCCATGCACCCCCCATCCCTGACACCCGCCACCAACGATCCTCTCCTGCCCCAGTTGTAACCCTTCTGTGATCCAAAGCTTCTTTAAAGATGAAGCCAATACAATAGCCAAATACAACTAATAGGAAAATGAAATAATAAGAGATAAAATACATAAAAACTTAAAAAAAAAACTAAAAATAAAGTAAAATTAAAGGATTGGGTCATTTGAAAAATGAGAAAAATTTTTTAAAAATTAAAAACAATTATTTTTGACATTTTGCCTTTTATCACTGCAATATCTGGTGTTCAGTCTGTACTGTGACACCTTCCCCCTCACACTCCCCAGTGTGATTTTCAAAGAAGTTTTAGGTCACAGCAAAGTAACACACCAAATACAAGACATTTTCATATACCCAACCTCCTCCCCCTTTCCTTACCCCATATTAAAACGTTTTTGTATATGGATCGTAGCATTGTTATAACTGGTATACAGATAGTGAAACATAGCTACTAAACATTGTCAATGGTTTATAGTATGGTTTACATTTTAGATCATACACTTTTATAAATTTTGATGATATTTACCATGTCCTGTGTCCATCACTGTAAGGTAATGAAAAACATTTCCACTGACCACTACATACACCCTCTTTGATCTATTCTGTTCCTCCCTCCCCATCCCCCGGATCCCATGGCTTGACTCATTGGATGACAAGATTCATAGTTACATGCAACAAGAAGTCATGACACACTGGTTTGTCCTCCACTATTAGGAACCGCCCTTGCTCTTAAGAGATGCCCACCTGTCTATTTCTGCTCTCCCCTCAGTATCCTGGGTATTCTAACCCAACCTTCCCAATCTACCCACCTGTCAACCCTGCACCACCCAACCCAATATATCACTACCCTTCTGTCTTATCCCTTCAATACACAACTACACTCTATCTCTTTACCATAGGGTAAGTCCATATGGGTGATGGCTCACAACTTTCTCTTTTCTTTCTCTTTCTTGTACACCTATCTTTCAGACAATAGTTCTCAGAGACTGCTCAATTTCTTTAATTCATATCATTGAGGTCATGTACTGTTCATCCTTCAATGCCTGGCTTGCTTTACTCAGCATAAATTCTTCCAAATTCATCCATGTTATCCTGTGTGTTAGCACTTTATTCCTTCTTACAGCTGAGTAATATTCCATTGTATGTATATGCCACATTTTGTTTATCCATTCATCTGTTGATGGGCACCTAGGTTGATTCCAACTTTTGGCAATAGAGAACAATGCAACTGTGAACATTGGTGTGCATATATTGGTTCATGTTTTTGCTTTCAGTTCTTCTGGGTACACACCCAGCAGTGGAATCGCTGGATCATATAGAAGATCTATAGTTAGTTTTTTGAGGAACCACCGAACTGTCCTCCACAGTGGCTGGACCATTCCACAATCCCACCAGCAGTGGATGAGGGTTCCCATTTCTCCACATCCTCTCCAACACTTATAGTCTGCTGTTTTTTTAATAGCTGCCATTCTAACAGGTGTAAGATGATATCTCAATGTAGTTTTGATTTGCATTTCTCTAATAGCTAGAGATGTAGAGCATTTTTTTTTTCTTGTGCTTTTTAGCCATTTGTATTTCTTCCTTGGAGAAGTGTCTTTTCAGGTCACTTACCCATTTTTTAAATGGGTTGTTAGTCTTTTTTATTTTTGAGTTGCAGGATTTCTTTATATATGCAGGATATTAGGCTCCTATGAGATATATGGTTGCCTCCCATTGGGTAGGCTGCCTTTTTATTTTCTAGATAACATCCTTTGAGGTTCAGAAGTTTTTTAATTTTGAGGAGATCCCATTTATCTATTTTTTCTTTTGCTGCTCGTGCTTTGGGTGTGAAGTTCCTGAAACCATTTCCTATTACAAGGTCCTGCAGATGTTTCCCTACATTATCTTCCAAGTTCTTTATGGTCTTGGCTTTTATATTTAGATCTTTTATCCATCTTGAGTTGATTTTTGTATAAGGTGTGAAATGGTGATCCTCTCTCATTCTTTTGGATATGGATATCCAGTTCTCCATGCACCAGTTGTTGAAGAGGCCTCCTCTCCCAATTGATGGCCTTGTTGAATATCAGATGACTGTATATGCAAGGATTTATATTAAGACTCTCAATTCAGTTCCATTGGTAAATGTGTCTATCCTTGTGACAATACCATGTAGTTTTCACCACTGTAGCTTTGTAGTATGTTTTAAAGCCAGGTAGTGTGATACCTCTAACTTCATTTTTCTTTTTCAATATGTCTTTGGTGAATCAGGGCCTCTTACCCTTCCAAATATATTTTGTAGTTAGTTTTTCCAGTTCCTTAAAAAATACAGTGCTGATTTTTATTAGGATTGCATTAAATATGTAGATTAGTTTGGGTAAGATAGACATCTTGATGATGTTTAGTCTTCCTATCCATGAACAGGGAATATTCTTCCATTTATTTAAGTCTTCTTTTATTTTCTTTAACAGTGTTGTGTAGTTTTCTGTATATAAGTCCTTTACATCTTTAGTTAAATTTATTCCTACGTATTTGATTCTTTTAGTTACTATTATAAATGGTATTTTTTCTTGATTTCCTCCTCAGACTGTTTGTTATTGGTGTACAGAAATGCTACTGATTTTTGAGCATTGATCTTATGGCCTGTGATGTTACAGAACTCCTTTATAAGTTTTAGAATCTTTTTTGTAGGTTTCTCAGGGCTTTCTATGTATAGAATCATGTCATCTGCAAATAACGAAATTTTTGCTTCTTCTTTTCCAATTTGGATGCCTTCTACATCATTTTCTTGTCTCAGGGCTCGAACAAGTACTTCTAAGACAATGTTAAATAGGAGTGGTGATATTGGGTATCCTTGTCTTGTTCTGATCTCATTGAAGATGATGTTATCTTTGGGTTTTTCATATATACCCTTTATCATATTCACAAAGTTTCCTTCTATTCCTATCTTTTGCAGTGGTTTTGTCAGGAAAGAGTGCTGTATTTTGTCGAATGCTTTTTCTGCATCTATAGAGATGATCATGTGTTTTTTTTTTTTTCTTTCAATCTGTTTATGTGGTGTATTATATTGATTGATTTTCTTATGTTGAACCATCCTTGTTTACCCAGGATGAATCCCACTTGGTCATGGTGTATAATTCTTTTGACATGCTATTGAATGTGATTAGCAAGTATTTTGTTGAGGATTTTTAGTATCTAATCTCGTTAGAGAAACTGGTCTGTAATTTTTCTTTCTTGTGGTATCTTTGTTTGGCTTTGGTATTTGGGTATTGTTGGTATCATAGAATGAGTTAAGCAATGTTCCTTCTACTTCTATTTTTTGGAAGAGCTTAAGCAGAATTGGTGTTAGCTCTTTCTTGAATGTAGAATTCACTTGTGAAGCCATCTGGTCCTGGGTTCCTCTTAGTTGGGAGGTTTCTGATGACTGAGTCTATCTCTTTACTTGTAATTGGATTGTTGAGTTCATCTATTTCTTCTTTCATCAATGTAGGCTATTTGTGAGTTTCTAGGAATTTTTCCATTTCCTCTAAATTATCATTCTTGTTGGCATATAATTTTTCAAAGTATCCTCTTATGATACTCTTTATTTTGGTGGGGTCAGTAGTAATATCCCCTTCTTCATTCCTTATTTTGTGTATTTGCATCTGTTCTCTCTTTTTTTCTTTGTCAGTCTGGCTAAGGGCTTGTCAATTTTATTCATCTTCTCAAAGAACCATCTTTTAGTTTTTTGTTTTTTTTTTAAATTTTTTTTTTTTACAAATTAAAATACGGAAACTCCATTTTTATTGGCTGTATAAACATCTCTGGTCTGTACATACATTTCATACATCATAGTGCAGGGCCTGAAGGGAGGGCAGGGGGAGGCCCCAGCAGCACAACTGCTTACCTACTTTCCCCAAAGCCCTACCCACTTTGCAAACCAAGGCCAGCAGCTCCTGTTCCCTCTTCCTCCCGGGGAGGTCACAGTATGGGGAGGGGGCTGGGGGCGTAGAGGGAGAGACATTCTTTTAGTTACTATTATAAATGGTATTTTTTCTTGATTTCCTCCTCAGACTGTTTGTTATTGGTGTACAGAGACATGAGAGCTTGGCAGGGGAGGACATATGTAAGTGGTAGAATCAAACACTGAAGCAAAACAGGCAACTGGCACAAGCAGCAAGCTGGGGTACAGTGGGGGCAGGGGTGCAGTGGCAGGTAGAGGGAATCAGGGACCAGGCTGCCCCTCTGGGCTCCCTCAGCTAAGGCTCTGGGGTCTTGCCCTCACCATGGCAGGAGAGACCTGCTCCAGAGCCTCTGCCTGCATCCCAGGGAGCTAGAGACAAGGAAGCCACAGTGAGTAGTGGATGGGAAGAGGGACGGGAGCAAAGGCCCCAGGCCCCACACCTCACAGCCCCTCTCTCAAACATGTATTGGGCACCCACCTATGTATATACAAGTGGGGGGAGCCAGACCCAGGAATCTCTGTGGGACTCTGGTGCCTGAGCAGGTTAGGGGCAGAAAGCCAGCTCTCAGGAAAGAATGGACACCCTAGAGAAGTCTTAGGACAGCAGCCAGTGAAAGGAGAGGGATCCTAGCCCAGCCAGGGAGAATGACAGCAGCACACAATGACAACAGGGCAAAAAAGAGAGAAGAATGCAAGGCAAAATACTGTGGTAAGTAGGGAGGGGGCTGTTTCTGCTCCACTCTGGCCCTCTGCAAAACCTCATGGCCGAAGAACAGCTGAGGACAGGGTGTTTCACTCCTCTCCACTCACATGGGGCCAGTGAGGGAAAGGGGAATCAGGAGCCCACTGACCAGTGTATGTGGGGCCCACAGATATATCAACACCACTCTTTGGGTCTGTTCCTGTCCAATTAGGGAAATGGGCTCAGGGACTGAGAGGGGAGGCACCAGGTCAGAGATGTGGGCCTAGAGGAGCTTGGCAGGGGCCTGACCTGGGAGGGGGGAAGTGCTCCCCTACAGCCTGCTGGGTAAGCAAATCCTTGGGCTATCTTTTAGTTTTGTTTATTTTTTCTAGTGCTTTCTTATTTTCTATTTCATTTAGTTCTGCTCTAATCTTTGTTATTTCTTTCTACTTCCTTTGGGGTTAGTTTGTTGTTGTTTTTCCCATTCCTCCAGGTGTGTAGTTAGGTCTTCAATTTTAGCTCTTTCTTGTTTTTTAAGATATGTATTTATGGCTATGAATTTCTCTCTCAGTACAGCTTTGGCTGCACCCCATAGGTTTTGATATGTTATGTTGCTATTTTCATTCGATTTGAAGTAGTTACTGATTTCTTTTGAGATTTCCTCCTTGACCCACTGTTTGTTTAAGAGTGTGTTGTTTAGCTTCCATATCTTTGTGCCTAATCTGGTTCTCTGGCCATTACTGATTTCCAATTTCATTCCATTGTGGTCAGAGAAATTACTTTGTATGATCTCAATCTTTCTGAATTCATTGAGAGTTGTTCTGTGGCCTAACATTTGGTCTACCTTGGCATATGATCCATGTGCACTTGAGAAGAATGTATATCCTTCTGTATTTGGGTGTAGTGTTCTGTATATGTCTATCAGGTCCAGGTCCTCTAATGTATTATTCAGAGTCTTTGTTTCTTTATTGATTCTCTGTCTAGATGTTCTGTCTAATGGTGATAATGGTGTATTAAAGTCTCCCACTATAAGTGTAGAGGCATTTATTTCTCCACTTAGTTTTTCCAGTGTTT